>JASEVX010000016.1:5497177-5584677 GCA_031761405.1 Serripes groenlandicus
GTTAACGGCTGCTAAATTTGGGTTTACTGGAATAAAAGTGCTGGAAACACCGTGATATAACAGATCAATTATTGAAAAGGGCGGTTAACAAACCACAAACATGTCTACCTGATAAATAGACTAATAGTACTGGTAACTTACCCAGGAATCACCGTAATATAACAGAACAATTGATGAAAAAGGCGGTAAACAAAACACAAACATGTCTACCTGATAAATGTACTAGTAGTACTGGTAACTTACCCAGGAAACACCGTGATATAACAGAACAATTGTTGAAAAAGGCGGTAAACAAAACACATGTCTACCTGATAAATGTACTAGTAGTACTGGTAACTTACCCAGGAATCACCGTAATATAACAGAACAATTGTTGAAAAAGGCGGTAAACAAAACACAAACATGTCTACCTGATAAATGTACTAATACTACTTGTAACTTACCCAGGAAACACCGTAATATAACAGAACAATTGTTGAAAAGGGCGGTAAACAAAACACAAACATGTCTACCTGATAACTGTACTAGTAGTACTGGTAACTTACCCAGGAAACACCGTAATATAACAGAACAATTGATGAAAAAGGCGGTAAACAAAACACAAACATGTCTACGAGATAAATGGACTAATACTACTTGTAACTTATCTAGGAAACACCGTGATATAACAGAACAATTGTTTAAAAGGGCGGTAAACAAAACACAAACATGTCTACCTGATAAATGTAAATGGCATTATTTATTAATAGTGCGTATGCATATTTGCATTGTGGGTTATGGTTTCATTGAGGATGTTGCTTATGTTTGTTTATGTTTTATGGTTGTTTTTATTGCGGGGTATTATGGACTAAAAACTCTTTATCCTTTTCCCATATACAACCAATCTGTAGCAGACACCTTTGAAACGAGTAATGGTGCACGAATATGTGACGTCATAAGTGGTGTCCAGTAGCTTGAAATAGAACGAACTGATACAATGTTGCATGTTTAAATAAGTCGACTATTTCATGTTGAAAATTGGACCATTCAATTTTTCGTTCAACAGGAAATGTATTTATATATAATGTCTAAATGGAAGACGATACAGATTTATGAAGGAACTGCTCGTTACGAGCTGTCTCACCTGAATTTGCATCGTTTGCAGTCGCCTTTAGTTGTCTTTGCCAGCGAAAGGATTAATCACATACTGACTACAACTCGGTAGACGTTTGGTGAAATAATTCATAGAGAACAAATTGGCAAGTGCATTTACATTGTTTTTAATTAATTGTCTGTGTGATAAACCTAAAACAAAGGATGGATCTGCCAGGATTTGTACTTACGATTTATTGGCAACATTCATGCCTTTATACACCACACAGATTCCGAATAAAATGCACGATAATATTGAAGTGCTTAACAAAATTCTGACTTCGTTTACCCTGATTTATAATATTACCGCATCCTCATAATTATAAAGATGGGGGGTACTGGAGTATAAATAATGGAACAGTTGCGGCAACAATTCTAGCTTTTTCGGTAGAAATAAGACATGTGACTCCTTTAGGTGTCCGTGTTGGCTCTGTTACCACGGTATGCAGGTATACGATGCACTTGTAGCAACGTCAAAAATTAGTGTTGTTTAGTCCTTTACCCATATATAGGAATCCGCCGTGATCGAGTTGTTAGCGTCAGGGATATTGAGACCGGGTGTCCCGGGTTCGATCCCAAGTCGCGGCACGACAGTCATGGTGGAGCGCCCTTGGGCAAGGCACATTTTCTAGCCTTGTACTGGTTTGTTTACCCAGGGATCATGAATAAGTGAACTGTCGCCGTGATATAACTGACTGAAATAATGTTGAAATCGGCGAGAAAAAACCCAATAAAACAAATTAACCACAAGACATATAGACCCTTTCGATGCATCCACAGTAGACGAAATATTTAAACAATTGCCGGCGTAATGAGCCGTTTCTCTATTTGACAAAATGTTTTCAAATATACTCTTTATTTAAACTGCAAGCTGTAGTGGTTTTCTGTATATTTCCTCAATTGTTTACATATTTGTCTGCTGAAGATGTCTTGTATGTGGGAACGGGTGAAATACAAAGCTCAATATGTACTCAGTAAATCGCTAGACATATCAAATAATAGTCGAAGCTAACATCTGGATATCTATAAACTAAAGTTATAACAGTGATATGACCTCACTAGAAAATCAAGTAATACAGTGAAACCTATTTACCCTTTTCCCACATACAAGAAAACCTGCAGCCGAAGACTTTCGAAACATTTTACAAGAAAGAAGAAAACTCGTTTTGAACAAATAATAAAGTTTTTAAGAATAACGTTGAGAACACTGGTAAAAGGAGAAATCACGCTAATTCCTCCTTTTGCCACACTATTTTCAAAAGTCGCCTATTGCGTAATCGTCAGAAACCGTGTGTATATAAGGACAGTATTTGCTATGATCGACGATTTAGCTGTGATAATTTATTGTTTAATATACTTAGACGATTTATTCAGTCGTACTTTCGATTAAATATGGTGTCAAAGGGAAATTTACGTAAAAATTGCTCGTTTAACTTGCCCGTGTTAATTACAACGAATAATTACACAAAACATACCGTATAATATCTGAAAAATCGCGCATGTGTTTAATGCCAGCTAAAGCCGTGGGACCCGACATATCACATTTGTCATCCAATGAAATTTGCATATTAATACCAGAACGTTTACAACAAGTAACCAGGGGCGTAGCTGCCTTTAGGCACTGTAGGCACGTGCCTACACATTTGTTCTCAAAATGAAACTGCGGCGATAGACATCTGCGTAATGTATCGACCAGATCAGCCTGCGCTGTCCGCGCAGACTGATCCGGCCGACACATTCCGTCTTAGGGGGAAGTAATTCATGCAACAGAAAATCCACAGGAGGCGAAAAGTGTCTATCCGGGTAGGCCTGTGTGGCATGCTTAGGCTGATCCGAGTCGATACTTTACGCAGAGTCCCAATGTTAATTTTCTCACAGACGGCCTACACATTGATTATTGCAAAGCTCCGCCCCTGATAACGATAGATAGATTGTTTGTAGTTTTCTACATATTTTAACGAAGATAAAATCCACATTTAAACATTTCTGATTGTTTTAAAAGCTAAAAGGCAACGACGGCTTCGCATAAATCAAATCTGCAGCAGACGACTTCGAAAATGTCTACTAAAAAATATAGCAAATCTCTTTAATTGTAGGTTTAATTATTGAAAAAAGTTAAAAACATTGTGGCAAAAGGAGAAATTACTCCATTTGTCACGATGTTTTCAAAAATCGTCTGCTACAGATGCGTCAAAATACGTATACAAGTGTGAAAGGGTTAACATAAACCGTTCACCTGAAACTATCATTTAACCCTTTTCCTACACGTGGACGCATTCTACAGCACAGACGATATTTGAAAATAGTATGGCAAAAAGAGACTTTTGGCATAAACGTTTTCAACTATATGCATTGCTCCCCCATACATACATTTGCGAATATGTTTTCAAAGCGTCTGCTGCAGGTTTATTGTATTTGGGGAAAAGTGGATAAATTTAAATAGTTTGAAGAGAATATGTAACCCCTAGAAAGTTGACAGAATATTACATTCAAAACAGGGATAACACTTATGTGGAAAGATTTGTGAGAATTTAGTCGTTTTAGGAAATGTATTCTCTTTAAACAATGTTTTCAAAACTGGCCGACACTCTTTTGAAAACTCCTTTGCTGCGAGAGCTAATTCCATTTCAACATACTGAAAATATGATAACTGAATAGCGTCGAAAATAAAAGTGGCAGATGTAGAAATTGATTGTTGTGAGTCATTTCTGTTTTACTATAATATTTTTACAATTTGTTATGCTACATTCGCGTCAACAGGCACCTGTATGAGAGAAAGGATTAAAGCAACAACTGGTGTTATCGTAGACGAATTGAAGAAGATTTGAAACGTTAGCACGGTTATACGATAACTGAGTCAAGTCAACGAACTTCGACCTTTCGTGGGTTCAGAAGATCGTTTTTCCCGTGGTATTGCCTTTTTATTACACAAATTGTTGTGATTGTAATGACACTATAAATTAACCGTTCCACGAAAAAACCAATGTTATGGACTTTGCGTAATGTATCGATCCAGATTACCCTGCACAGTCCGCGCAGGCTAATCCGGACCGACACATTCCTTCTCGGGGGCGGATGAAAGTATAGAGTGATGATTCCTGAAACAGAAAATCCACAGGAGGCGAAAAGTGTTTGTCCGGATTAGTCTGCGCGGCATGCTTAGATTGATCCGGGTCGATACTTTACGCAGAGTCCATAATGTTGGTTTTCTCGTGGAATGGCTCATATATATAACTGAAAAACATGTAGTTCCGATACCATCTAAACGAGTGTCGCAAATGGCTTTTTACCATAAAGACAAACTATCTCCGACTATCTTGTTACATATCGACACATTTCGGAGTGTTATAGTTTCAGACATATGGCGTATAGTAATGAACGATTTGAAAAAAGGAAATTTGGATATCAAACATGTAATAATGGATATTGGATAATATATATTTGAAGCAAGTAAATACATTTATTTATAGACTGTAGTATCGACACAAAACGTGAACATTAGGTTTTTGTTTTCCAAAACAGTTTCGGTTTATAAAATAAGAAAGGGTCTCTGATTGTTATATGTACAATTCGTTTCATTTCGAAATAGTTTTACTTTAAGTATACAAATGTAATACATGTTTACATGTACTGTTTGATAAAGAATAACACTGCGAACAACCATTGGATCGAATTGAATACATGAATACCGTATCGTGGACTTGAAACCGGTTCGATCCCCAGTCGCGGCACTACCGTCATGGTGGAGTGCCCTTGGGCAAGGCACATTTTCTAGCCTAGTACTGGTTTGTTTACCCCGGGATCATGAATAAGTGAACTGTCGCCGTAATATAACTGAAATAATGTTGAAAACGGCGTAAAACCCCAATAAAACAAATAATACCGTCTGGTACACTGGTGACGAACGACAACAACAACAATGTGTATCATTTAAAGCCTATAACCCTTCACCACATACAACAAATAGGCAACAGACAATTTTGAAATAATTTTGCTATATAAAGAATAAGCTTTAAAAAAGAGCTGACAACACTGTGACGAAGGTCGTCCGCAGTAGAGATGAAAAGGCGTCTACATGAGGGAAAGTCTTAAAAAATGCAATCGTGAAATACTTTTGTCGATCTTTGCTTTTGAAAAAGTTAAAAAAATAAACTTAAGTAATTTCAATATAAACTATATATATATACATGTATACACACTTTGTATATCATGTCTTCCAAAGGGAAGAAAGTCAGTAAAACACTTTATATGATTAAAACTCTTTAATTATCGAATGTTCGACCACTTGGTCTTTATCAAGAAAATGATCGAACATTCGATAATTAAAGAGTTTTAATCATATAATGTGTTATATATATATATATATATATATAAAGGTAATGAGCCTGATCTAACGATGCGGATAAGCCTGCTGACCTGGATCTATACTTGTGGCAAAGGTTTCACAAAATCCGTTACAACAGTCAAAATTAGTAAACTACTTTTAACTCTTTCACAAAGAGAACAGTTCCATGTTGAACATTGGACGACTCCATGTTCGTTCAATAGGACATCTCGTAATATGTAATTTCTAAGTGGCAAACAATGCATAATCAGGAGAGACAGCTCGTTATAAGCTGTCTCACCTGTATCTTCTTTGCTTTCAAAAGCCTTAAATTGCATTTGACATCGAAAGAGTAAATCGATGGCTTGGCGTAATACGGTTGTAACTAAAAACCTTTTTGAAAACCCTGGTTTAGGGGCAATTTTGACCGAGCAATGGCACCTAAATTTCCATTGTTTACCAAGAAAAATTATTTAACGTTTATAAAGACTTTATGGCGAGGTGATTAACCTTGGTAAAAAAAAAACGATTTTAGTTACAATCGTTTCACGCCAAGCCCTCGAAATGCATTAAATGCATTTGATTTAGTTCTCTAGTTCAGCGGAAGATTTTGACAGTTTAGAATGAAGTTAACGTTGAGTGTATTTGTCTAGGACAATGAGTAAATGGATCGTTGGTTATATGATCTAATAACGCAATTGTTCGCTGTGTATCGTGAATATTACATATCAAATGCATTGAGGCAAGTTTGTAGAGGATGTGTAAATGATCCATAATCAGATGCGAATAAAATGTGGATATCTGAGTCGCATAAGGCGATTAACTCTTCGCAAAATGCACATATGAGCCGTCCCGCGACAAAACCAACACTGTGGACTCTGCGTAAAGTATCGATCCGGATCAGCCTAAGCATGCCGTGCAGGCTTACCCGGACATATGCTTTTCGCCACCTGTGTAATTTCTGTTTTAGGGATCATTATTCTATACCTCTATCCTCCTGAGACGGAATGTGTCGGCCCGGATCAGTCTGCGCGGACTGCGCAGGCTGATCTGGGTCGATACATTACGCAGAGGCAATAATGTTGTTTTTTCTTGCGGGACGGCAAACACCTCGTAATAAATGTGGGGTAAGACTTTTAATTTTTGGACCAAGGACGTATCTAGGAATATATTACTGTGACAATGTACCGCGAAGGTGAGACTGTGCGGGTGTACATGCTCAGCAAAGTCGATGCACACCAATACCTTAAATCAAAACACCGTGGTTTAGTTTTAGAGCTTCAGTCCCGGGTGCGGGAGGTTGCGGGTAAGATACCCGGTTGGGTCATCACATCTACTTTACTGGTAGTAATCGCTGTCCTCATAAGCGCTCAGTGTTGCGGGGTAACTGGCTGGTGTCAGTACACATTGACTAGTAGTACTGGTTACCCAGGAAACGCCGTGATATAATTAAACAAGTGTTGAAAGCGGCGTTAAACACAAATCAATCAATCAATCAATCAAACCTAATATTGACTGATGAGGCCGACTCATATTTGGTTATCCATTAAGGTAATACGAATATTATAAATAATACTTTCTTTTTGTAGACAAACGCGCTTTATGATATATATGGTTGATTTTTTATTAGAAGGCAGGGTCATTTGACCTTGACGACGAACGACCGACGGACTATTCGAACAGAAAATTCACACGGACAAACTCACAGACACATTGAACGAACAAAATAGATAACCAAAACGACCCTCGAACAAAGTAACGTTGGAAAAAAAAACCGAATTGAGCAATACAAGTATGAAGGAAGGAACAATTGAACGAACTAACAGTAAACCTAGCCATCCACCGAATTAACGATCGCAAGTACATGTATGCACGCACATACGCACGCAAACACAATACAAGTTGTATTGAGAAATACAGTGGGCAACATGCCCATGAGTATACAGTATTAAACAATGTACATATAAACATAGGTAATACAAAAATTACAAATATTAGCGTAACCATATATGTTCAACATTATATCCAGCGTTTGAACATACTGTAATTTTACACAAAACTTATACTTGCCATTAACTGAAAATATAAGTATTGTACATAATACAGTATAAACCTTGAATACATATGACATTTGTAGTGGTAAAGCGTGAAGGCGTAAATATGCCTTTTATTCAAAATACATTTTTTTCCGCAATTTAAATGATTTAAAAACAAACATTGATACATTCTTAATTAATTTCGGACTCTCAGATGTCATGAGATCAATAAATTTCAAAATATTTGGTCTCTTCCAGTAATAAACACATGAACTATTGAATAGCCGGAAGGTCGGACGGACGATAAAACGAACAAACCAACCGATCGACGAATTGACAGACGATATGAATTCTGATCAAATACACGGACGAATTTTCATTAACTCTTTCAGCGCCACAGGCAATATTGAAGTTTTTTGCAAACAATGCAGATTCAGGTGAGTCAGCTCGTAACGAGCTGTCTCACCTGAAATCAGCATTGTTTGCCTTTTAGTTAGTTACCAAAATAGTCCAAAACTTTCATAAATTGAATGAATGAATGAATGTATATTGTTTTATGGCGCATCGACAGCTAAGGTCATTTAGCGCGCATTTAAATGTTATTATTCATATTCCCTGGGTGAACAAACCAGTACTAGGCTAGAAAATGTGCCTTGCCCAAGGGCACTCCACCATGACAGAATTTCATAAATGGAGAAATGGACACACCTGATGTTGAACGTGAACGAGTCTACTTTAAACAATTCGGCGCTGAAAGAGTAAACATCTATATCCTCTTATCCTTTTGTAGACTGTTATAGATACCTTCAATAGCATGTATTCCCTAATGTAAAGGATAAATGGGATAAATTGTGTGTGGAGTACTGGTACGAGAGTAAGGAAACCCACTGTTTATTTATTTTATTAAGAAGTTGAGCAACTATTTAAAACGGCGTAATACTTTGAGCAATCAAACAGTAACAGCAATATCATTTTGTAGAATGTCATAGATTACTCTTCATGTATAACACGGCTGTCAGTCTATATCGATGAAATCAAACAATTTTGAAGCGAATCCAGACGTCCATGAATAATTGCGGAAACATAATGAACTTTGAAAGGCATTTACACATGTCTAGGTGTCAACTAGATAACCCTATATGACAGGCAGACACATTTCTACGCATCTGCATTATTCAACAGCATTCAATTTTTGAAACAGAATTGCAAAAAGATAAATTGTTTAAACAAATAATTTCTGATTTTGCTAAAGTAATTTTTATCTAAGCTCAACAGGCATACTGCCTCCGTTGTTTAATGGTCAGTGCGTCAGCCTTGGGGTCGGGAGACCAGGGTTCGAATCCCCAGGTCGGTTCATAACAAATACTTAAACAAAAATGTAGTATTGACTTCTCTTCTCGCATTACGATGCATACATTAATGTGTCAGGATAAATTATAACGGACTTGCTGGTGATTCATTTATCCAGGGAACGGTGTGATATAACTGAAAGAATCCTGCTGAAAGCGTCGTACGTAAAACAGCATTCAAATAAACAAGCAATGGAAGTACTGGCATTGATAGTTAGTGTCCCCGCACGTTTGAAAATATCTTAATAAAGTCATCTACTGCATATGCCGAGCCCCGGTAGCTCAGTCCGTAATGTGTTATATGGAAACAATGAAACATAAAAATGTCTATGGTAAATTTACATGGTTTGTCAGTTTTTATCGCTGACATCACACGTTGTCAAGCGTTTCTGCGAGTCCATGAATGATTAACGAAACAAAATGAACTGCTACAGCTCACTCTAAAAGGTGTATCTACTACTTTCATTGTTTGCGGATTTTCATTACTCTTTCTCACATACAACAACTCTGCAGCAGACCGACCACCTTGAAGAAATCGAGATAACAAATTGAAAATCGATATACGTGTAAAGGAAGGTACTATTGAACACATTGGTGCAAAAGGAGCACTTGATAGTAATCTAATTTTATTTGCTCAACAAGTTTGCACATGAAAATATCGTATACATAATGTGAATATATTGCAACGTACAAAGGAATAAGATTTCTCGATGAACGCACGGTTTGCTTAGCAATTAAACCTTTCAGCGCCGAATGGTTTAAAGTAGACTCTTCCATGTTCAAACTCGGACGACTATTTCTATAACTCACAGCCAAACAATGCAGATTTCAGGTGAGACAGCTCGTTACGAGCTGACTCACCTGAATCTGTATTGTTTGCAAAATGTTCAATAATGGCGCTGAAAGAGTTAATACCACCTCGGTAGTGTGTAGTGGTAGAGCGTCCGCATCGGGTAAGGGAGGTCGCGGGTTCAATCCACGGCCGGGTCATACCAAAGACTTTAAAAATGGTAGTAATGGCTGTAATCATTGGCGCTCAGGATTGCGGGGTTAGTATTGCAACTGACTTGTTGCTGTCAGGATACAAATCGACAAGTAGTACTGGTAACTTACCCAGGAAACGCCTTGATATAACTGACTGACTGGCTGGTGTCATGATAAATGAACTAGTAGTACCGGTAAATTAACCCAGAAAACGCCGTGATATAACTGAAAACATTGTTGAAAGCGGCGTTAAACACCAACCAATCAAGCTTAGCAATAACGTCTAAGCGAGACCGACACCCTGTCATAGTAATTGACATACATGCATTTACCGTCACAAAATAAAACGCAAAACGACGAGAAAATGTCATTACCAATATGCATAATAAACGGCATGTTGATCTTGATATGGCTTCAAATGTCTATTTCCCACGAGGAGACACATCCTTTAACCCTTCCCATCATATAGACACTTTCTGACGCCTCTGCAGCAGACGGCCTTTTGAGAAACATAGTGACAAAAGAAGAAAATGCACAAAACGTGCAATTTCTCCTTTTGCCACAATGTTTCCCACTTTTTGTCATAGGTTATCCATTCAATTATAGAGATTTTCCACTTTTTGACAAAATAAATTCAAAGTCGTCTTCTGCAGAATTGTCGTATGAGTGAAAGGGTTTAAAATGGTAGTGATGGCGTAACCTCCTAGATGAGGAGTGTGTGGTTAGAGCATAACGAATGGCGCACGGGTGTCAGGAAAGATTGACCCCGCAGTACACGTTACTTACCTAGAAAACGCCGTGATATGACTTACACATTGTTGAACGCGGTGTACAACAACACAATACAAACAAACTGACACGGCACACATTTGGTTATGCATGTGCACAAGAGTCAGGTTTTTTTTTTTTTTTTTTTTTTTTTTTTTTTTTTTTTTTTTTTTAGATAGATAGATTTATTCAGGAAAAAGAGCATGTTTGCCCGACATACCATACTCATATTTTTTTTTTTTTTATTCAAACAAAGTCAAATTGCAGACTAGTGTAGTTATACTTAGTTACTAGAAATAATTTCACTTGTATATCAATCATTTGAGAGAAGAAAAAACATAAATATCATCAGAAATCATTGAAGAAGGTGAGTCTGACAAGAGTCAGGTTAATGCGTTAATTCGTTCACTGCAGAATTTCACACTGAAATTCGACTCTTCCGTTTTGAAAATTTGACGACTCTATTTTTCGTCCAATAGGAAAGTTGGTAACATTTAATATCTCGTTAGCAGTCTCGCCTGAATCTGCATTTTTTGAAAAATCCTTTAATTGTATATGGCAGCGACAGAGTTAAAGAAATATTCTATTCATATCTGGAACTTTCATTCCGGTGTTTAATATGCCCCCAGCCCCCAGAGACGTGTTAGGGAGACATTAAGCTGATATTGAAATATTTACGTTGTGTATCAAAACGGGAACAGTTTAGGCTAGACGGCATTCTCAAAGAAAGAAAAACAAAACGGTTAAAAGAAATATTTACTCGACAAATTCCTTAGTTTTATATATTAATGGATATCTATAGAGATAAAATTTATTTAGATAAAGTGGCAAATAGGCCCAATATTTTATAATACTTATTTTAAAGTGCCGGGTTTAATCCCGAGTGGTGCCACGGTGGTCATGGTGGAGTGGGCTTGGCACATTTCCTAGTATACACATGTATTCAGGAATAAGGGTCAATTAATCCGAACATACCACATACATTTTATTGCGTTGAGCACATTGTTGAAATAACATTACTTTTAATAAATCTTTCGGTACATATATAGTTGTACAACGTGAGGATATGCAATGATAAAAAGGAGAACTTGATAAATATGAGCATTGTCGCTTTGTTCACACTAATGTCGCGCCTGTAGCAGAATTGTAAAAGTAGGGTCTACCTGTGGAAAACGATTAAGTTAACTGAGTCCGTGTTACTTAAAGATAATTGCGATATGAACACATCAGATTGTGTCATCCATTTTAATTATACCCAAGGGATAGATAAGGGAGGTGCACTCCTGCGTTTATAATGTATAACCCTTTCCCATGTATAGCAAATCTGAAGTAGACAACTTTAAACACACACATGACAAAATATGATAAATCTCTCCAAATGAAGCATCATACTTTAATAGCATTAAACCTTTCCCTCATATAGACGCTTTCTGACGCCTATGCAGCAGACGGCTTTTTGAAAACATAGTGACAAAAGAAGAAATTGCTCAAAACGATCAATTTCTCCTTTTGCCACAATGTTTTCCACTTTTAGTCATAGGTTATTCATTTAATTATAGAGATATTCTATGTTTTGACAAAAAATGTTCAAAGTCGTCCGGTGCATAATTGTCGTATGAGGGAAAGGGTTAAAGATAATTGCGATATGAACACATCAGATTGTGTCATCCATTTTAATTATACCCAAGGGATAGATAAGGGAGGTGCACTCCTGCGTTTATAATGTATAACCCTTTCCCATGTACAGCAAATCTGAAGCAGACAACTTTAAAAACACATATGACAAAAATATGATAAATCTCTCCAAATGAAGCATCATAATTTAATAACATTTAAAGCATTGTTGAGGTTACAATACACCAACAAAATTCTTCTTTGTTTCCATGTAAATCGACCAGTTTCAGTCCTCAATTGTCACACTTTTTAAGTGTTTCTCATGTAGAACACCATATATCATTGAAAAGAGTTACCTTTAGCGTAGTTTGACCTTGAACAAGTTAATATTGCTCATCATGAGCAATTTCTCATTTTGACACACTGCTTAAATAACTCGCCTGCTGCAGATTTGATTTCTAATGGTTACATTGAAGTAGACTAGAGGGGATACACCGCTGTCAGAAAATGCATATAGATTTATTGTGGTAATTATATAAGCTGACCGTAGTTGCACAGATCTGATGTACTTAGAACCGCCGATGCTTGTTGGTGGCTGAATTATCGTTATGATGCGTCTTGTATCTCAACATTTCAGGAATCCTGAACGGCCGTGCAGGGAACCATTTGGGGGGAATTCCCGGATAAAACCGGTACTCGCTCACGCGGTTATTATTATTATTAACATTACCACATTTATATAAAACAATATATAGTCAAACACAAACAGGGAAGGCCTCTTGTGATAATGTGCGTTTGCGCATGCTCAGTTACTGTTAGAAGAAGCTGCAATACACCAACATCGTCAGACACCAACCCTTTAAATGACAAGAACTCCCTATAATTGTTTTGCGTCTATTTACTTCTATCGCTCTATGACATGTTCAATCCGTCATTTTCTTCGTGTTTGTGTTACTGCACACTGCAAATACAAGTTCCTGATGAAAGACACCATGTTTCTCCTAAAAACAATTCTCCCCGTCTGTGTTACTATAAAATGAATGTACAAATTCGTGATTAATTTCACCGTGTCGGTTGCACCTTGTAGTATTATCGTCTATGTTATTGCACCTTCAATCAGTCATGTTCTTTGTGGCAATTCGTTTAAATTAATCACGTAAAATGGAAATGATTGTGCACGATTTCAGCTGATTGAACATTGGTATTTCATTGGAGTTTTAAATGGTATTGCTTGGCGCTTTCCCTGGCACTGTCACATTTAAACGCAACAGTCGACTATTAAACCAAAGTTGGAAACGTATTAATTAAGTTTTATCTTGAAGTGCATAACATTAATCTGAGACATTGCAATTTGTTGAAGCTGAAAGAAAACTGACATTTGTCAGATGAGCCGTAATATCTTAATCCTTTTTTTGTTTCGAAAGATTGACAATGGCATCTTGACACTAATATCATTTGTCTTCCGTCAATTTGATAAAAACTATTATATATTGTAAGACAGCCATTGCGTGAGCTTTCGTTCCTTATCTAGTGCTCTGGACAAAGCTATGTATATGAATTGCATTTATCTAAAGTTTATAACAAGGATCCGAAACTATAAAACTTTGAAAACGTTCTCGGTGCCCAGAAATGAACTCCATCCTCCTAATAAGGCTTCTGATTGGTCAATTTGGAGAACGAATTTGCTTCTGACCAATCAGATACTTGAGCACAAATTCTGAGCACAGATTACACTGTTATAGTTTTGGAGCCAGGCGTATTGATTAGATATAGTCTACATAGCAAAAACGGCAACTCAGACAATGCAGCTGTTCATTTTACAATTATCAATTATTCAAATAACGTAACCTTAATGGCTGGAAGTTATATTCTAGCGTAATTAACGAGCTCTATATGAGTCAGTGCATGCGAAAACGTACATTGTATGGTTTTCGTGTCAGTTTTCCTTTAGTTTAACTCTTTCAGCGCCGAATTGTTTAAGGTAGACTCTTCCATGTTCAAAATCGGGCGTCTCCATTGCTCATGTAATACAAGTTTGGACTATTTTTATAACTAAAAGGCAAACAATGCAGATTTCAGGTGAGACAGCTCGCCTGAATCTGTATTGTTTGCAAAAAGCTCAATATTGCCTTTGGCGCTGAAAGATTTAAACATATTTAATTCTCATATATGATTACATAGTAGGTAACATCAAGAAATATACAATGGAGAAATGGATTGGACTGAACGTTTTCCTTTACGAAATTCAAGTCGTTGTGTTGAAACTGTATGTTGCTTTAAACATGTATGTATGTTTTACGCAATACAGTTTATTATTATTATTATTATTAGTAGTAGTAGTAGTAGTAGTATTGTTACATTAAGAAAAATCTGGAGCAGACGACTTTGAACACACCAAGGAAAGATAATAGAAAATCTCAAAAAATTGAAAATGTGAATACTGAATGGAGTTGAGAACAATGTGGCAAATATGGAAATTTCACATTATCCAATTATTATCCGCAATCATTATCCGCATCAAAAATCGTCTGCTGAAGACCAGTTGAGCCATTACGTGAGAAAAGGTAAAGGTTGGACTGTTCTGTTTTCTCTCTCGCATTGCTTAAGAATAAAAATGTAATACCATGATAACGCAGTGAATTGTATATTAAAGGTGTTTCAACTCCAGATGGAGATCAACATTTTGAAATATTGAAACTTCTTAACATATTGCTAATAGTGATCACAGAAAAGTAAGTTATAAGTACTTTAAATACTATTTTGGCAGTAAATGTTGAACACTGTCAATTGAAAGTCATGTGAATCAACAACATTTGGCTTACTGGGTATGTCTACCCAGTAAAAATGAAGCATAAAAGATCAATATTTAGATGTTTATAGTACTGGCAAGTCAAATTATTACTTTAATTTTATCCCAGAATCCCAGAATCATGATTCTAATATTTCAAGACAACTTTTGAACAGTTTTAATACTTTGACTATACTATCTACAATCTGGGGATCAGCACCTTTGAGGTTAGGTCATAAATATTCGCTGCCTCTTTCCTACCGCTGGGCGTTCTATAAATGTTCTAAGAATAACAAATGTGATATAGGTATAACGTAATACACTTAATGTTAGCCCTTTTTCGAAATAAAATAACTCTTCTACAGACGACGTAACAATCGTTATAATTATTGAAAACTCTTTATAGATAACAGAATTGTATTGAATTGAAAACATTGTGGCAAAGGGTGAAATTGCTCATTATGAGCAATTTCACCCTTTGCCACAATGTTTTCAATTCAATTCAATACAATATTCTTTCATCATGAGCAATTTCTCCTCTTGCCATATTATTATCATAAGCCGTCTGCTGCATAGGCGTCAATATGTGTTTGTATGTGGCATAGGATTGGGATGTTAAGTGATAACTATATCTATTCCCACCGCGCTATTTCCCGGTAGGTTGTTATACAACGGTAGTCGTTCCGTGTTATAGTATCAGTTAACGCTTCCCCATAAACGACGAATCCGCAACTGATGACTCGGTAGACCAGTAAGGCTAACTTATCGAACATCTGTACGCAAAATGGTTTTATCATTGCGTCGAGTTAACTGACAGCGTAAGAGATCGCTCATAATATGAGCATTCCCTCTGCGTAAAGTGTCGACCCGGATCAGCCTAAGCATGCCACGCAGGCTTACATGGATATACACTTTTCGCCTCTTTGTGGATTTTCTGTTTCAGGAATCATTACTCTATACCTCTATTCCCCTGAGACGGAATGTGTCGGCCCGGATCAGTCTTCGCGGACTGCGCAGGCTGATCTGGGTCGATACATTACGTATAAGTCATAATGTTGGTTTTCTCGCGAGACGGCTCATATATATATACTTTATTATTTTCCCTTTTCCCACAAAGGTTTTCAAAAGTCGTCTGCTGCAAACGTTACAGAAACGTTTCTGAATGTGGGAAAGAATTAACCTGCATGCGTTTGATAAGGGGGTAGATAGTGTGTGGGTGAATTTAGAACTTTACCATTAATCCGAACCATTTATGATGCATTTATAGTTGTCGAATTTGAAAACGCCTACGTAAATACTTCGAGATAGGTCATTTGGTATAAGCGGCAAGTATATTCAGATGTAATGAACGCTGTGGGAAAGGAAGGACACGATTAATATTTATCGATAAATCACCGACTATTGTTAAAAGTACTGGACTCTCCAGATTATAAATGGTTAAGTCAGCGTCTTAAACTAATTCTGGGATATAATTGGAGTAATACTTTCATTTTCCAGTACAAAAAAAACAGTTAAATATTGATTGTTTATGCTTCATTTTTACTGGGTAGACATTTTAATGGCTTTCGAATGACTGTTTGACAACATTATTGACTGAATAGTTTTGAACTATTTATTTCTTGTTCTGTTGTCACTATTAGCAATATTTGCAGAAGTTTCAATATTTTCAAAATTGTGATTCAGTATCTTTAAAAGGAATGTACGAAAAGTATTGATATCCTTTACTTCTGTTTGGCTGCTAGTTTGTACGTGTTGTGTTTTACGCCGTTTTCAATAAGGTTTCAGTTATATCACGGCGTTTCCTAGGTAATTTGCCAGTGTTATAACGGTCCATTAATTCTGACACAAGCGAGTCAATCGTACTGCTTATCCTACAGTCATGAGGGGCAAGAGGTTCGAAAGCAATTACTACAACATAGTTGGTGTGGTCCCTGTACGTCTGCGTTTACTTTATGTATTGTAAAGATTGGACAAAACAGGTAAATGTTTGAAAACATCAACTGACCCAAGGGAGCCTTGGGGGAATGAATGGCCACGTTTTCGAATATTCCAGAATCAACAGTAGAGCAATTATGGAAAAATGCAATAATACTTGAATACCTCATCTTCAGCAATTAAGATTCCATGTTACTCTATAGGCAGAAAGGTTACCGGTAAACATATGTTTTGGCAATAACATCTCCCAGTTTATTAATCCAGTCAATAACATCTCCCAGTTTATTACTCGAGTCAAGTACTCGGGCTCCAGGTGGATGCGCGTCATGAAACAACACTACCTCAATGAAATCAGGCCAACAAACTCCGCGGTGCGTATATTTGACCAGGTCGTCTCGAATTATATATTTAGATGTTCAATAAGAAGGTGTTCGATTTTCCGGTTCATTGAAGTCGTCTGATACAAACAGCTCTTGATTCTGGTTTAAAAATGGATACTTTACTATCGGAACACTCGGTTCTGCTTTCAAAATGTATACTATACAATCGGTACACACGGTTCTGCCTTAAACATGGATACTATACAATCGGTACACACGGTTCTGCCTTAAACATGGATACTATACAATCGGTACACACGGTTCTGCCTTAAACATGGATACTATACAATCGGTACACACGGTTCTGCCTTAAACATGGATACTATACAATCGGAACACTCGGTTCTGCCTTAAACATGGATACTATACAATCGGAACACTCGGTTCTGCCTTAAACATGGATACTATACAATCGGAACACTCGGTTCTGCCTTAAACATGGATACTATACAATCGGAACACTCGGTTCTGCCTTAAACATGGATACTATACAATCGGAACACTCGGTTCTGCCTTAAACATGGATACTATACAATCGGAACACTCGGTTCTGCCTTAAACATGGATACTATACAATCGGAACACTCGGTTCTGCCTTAAACATGGATACTATACAATCGGAACACTCGGTTCTGCTTTAAAAGTGGATACTATACAATCGGAACACTCGGTTCTGCTTTAAAAGTGGATACTATACAATCGGAACACTCGGTTCTGCTTTAAAAATGGATACTATACAATCGGAACACTCGGTTCTGCTTTAAAAGTGGATACTATACAATCGGGGTCCAATTCCACCAACCTTTCTTAGCGCTAAGTAAAACTTAAATACTTAAAAGCTTATTTCAACATTTTTGTTTTCCTAATAAAAATGCCATAAGATTTCAATTCTTAACAAATTGTGTAAGTCAGCAAGGTATATATTTATATCAACTCAAGTCATTCACTTAAATACATTCCACTATTCGTATCTTACAAAATATTAGGGGAACAAAAATGACGAAATATGCTTTTAAGTATTTAAGTATTACTTAACGCTAAGTCATGTTGGTGGAATTGGACCCGGAACACTTGGTTCTGTTTTAAAAATGGATACTATACAATCGAAACACTCGGTTCTGCCTTAAAAATGGATACTATACAATCGGAACACTCGGTTCTGCCTTAAAAATGGATACTATACAATCGGAACACTCGGTTCTGCTTTAAAAATGGATACTATACAATCGAAACACTCGGTTCTGCCTTAAAAATGGATACTATACAATCGAAACACTCGGTTCTGCCTTAAAAATGGATACTATACAATCGAAACACTCGGTTCTGCCTTAAAAATGGATACTATACAATCGGAACACTCGGTTCTGCCTTAAAAATGGATACTATACAATCGGAACACTCGGTTCTGCCTTAAAAATGGATACTATACAATCGGAACACTCCGTTCTGCTTTAAAAATGGATACTATACAATCGGAACACTCGGTTCTGCTTTAAAAATGGATACTATACAATCGGAACACTCGGTTCTGCTTTAAAAATGGATACTATACAATCGGAACACTCGGTTCTGCTTTAAAAATGGATACTATACAATCGGAACATTCGGTTCTGCCTTAAAAATGGATACTATACAATCGAAACACTCGGTTCTGCTTTAAAAATGGATACTATACAATCGGAACACTCGGTTCTGCTTTAAAAATGGATACTATACAATCGAAACACTCGGTTCTGCCTTAAAAATGGATACTATACAATCGAAACACTCGGTTCTGCCTTAAAAATGGATACTATACAATCGGAACACTCGGTTCTGCTTTAAAAATGGATACTATACAATCGGAACACTCGGTTCTGCTTTAAAAATGGATACTATACAATCGGAACACTCGGTTCTGCTTTAAAAATGGATACTATACAATCGGAACACTCGGTTCTGCTTTAAAAATGGATACTATACAATCGGAACACTCGGTTCTGTTTTAAAAATGGATACTATACAATCGGAACACTCGGTTCTGCCTTAAAAATGGATAATATACAATCGAAACACTCGGTTCTGCTTTAAAAATGGATACTATACAATCGGAACACTCGGTTCTGCTTTAAAAATGGATACTATACAATCGGAACACTCGGTTCTGCTTTAAAAATGGATACTATACAATCGAAACACTCGGTTCTGCCTTAAAAATGGATACTATACAATCGAAACACTCGGTTCTGCTTTAAAAATGGATACTATACAATCGGAACACTCGGTTCTGCTTTAAAAATGGATACTCTACAATCGGAACACTCGGTTCTGCTTTAAAAATGGATACTATACAATCGGAACACTCGGTTCTGCTTTAAAAATGGATACTATACAATCGGAACACTCGGTTCTGCTTTAAAAGTGGATACTATACAATCGGAACACTCGGCCATGACCGTTTCACTCTCTCATTGATGTATATGGGATATCACCGCTGTTGTAAGCGGCATTTTGATTGGTTGACGCAAAGGTCAATCCGAGATGACCTGTTATAGTCATTAATTATATATATTCGAGCCTTTTACTCCTGCAGCGAAAATAACGTCTGGTGTTTAACTCTTTCAGCGCCGAATTGTTTAAAGTAGACTCTTCCATGTTCAAAATCGGGCGTCTCCATTTCTCATATAATACAATTTTGGACAATTTGAATAACTAAATGGCAAACAATGCTGATTTCAGGTGAGACAGCTCGTTACGAGCTGACTCACCTGAATCTGCATTGTTTGCAAAAACCTTAATATTGCCTTTGGCGCTGAAAGAGTTAAGACAATTGAAGAAAACGAATTTCTGAACGATTGGCGGGTACGTTTAATGAGCAATTGCTCCTTTTTAATTTGAGTAGCGATAACACGGGTGCAATCAATCGAGGGTCTGTGGGTTCAAAACACTTCTCGTCCATTCATTTCTTACCGATGATTGAAATATCGAGATCTTGGCTTGAAACAGTTGTAACTAAAAGTGGTATTCTTTTACCAAGGTTAATCACCTCGTCATAAAGTCTTTATAAGCATTACTTCATTTTTTCTTGGTAAACAATGGATATGTAGGTGCAATTGCTCGTTCTGAGCAATGGCACCTAAATTTGCATTGTTTACAAAGGGGTCAAAATTGCCCCTAAACCAGGGTTTTCAAAATAGGTTTTTAGTTACAACCGTTGCACGCCAAGCCCTCGAAATGTTACTGTGATAAACGCCATCCGTCTTCCGCTATTGGACGAACTAGTCTATGTGAGAAGGTGGCCGGTTACCTGGGATGGACGTTGTGTGGAGTAGTGGAGCGAGAAAGCAAGAAGGGACACGTTAGGTGAACTGGCCGCCGTGATATAAATGATAAACCGTTAACAGCAGCATTTATCAACAATTTTTCCAATATGATGAAAGGCAGAAAGTAACTTCGATGAGGAAAATTAAAGTTGAATCCGCTATTAAGAGACCGCTTTTATAACTGGGATATATTATTTAACACGAACCATTTACTAGAAAGGATCTTGCTTCGACGAACAGTGTGACACCCGCTCTCATTGTTTGTGAGAAACATATGCATGTAACTGCTACATATTTTGTGCTGGTTTCTCGATAATAATTTGATTGATTGATTGATTGATTGGGGTTTAACATCGTTTTTAACAATATCTCAGTCATATCACGGCCTCCAATTCACTTACTCATGCGTTTCCTGACTTTCTCATACCAGTACTCCACACAACATACCTTTCAAGCAACCGGCTGCTTTTCCACATAGACTTCAAGCCCATTGGTGAAAGACGAATGACGCGTGTCACAGTGACTTTTGTCAAACGTCGGAAAGAATGTTGGCCGAGCTGGGATTCGAACTCACACACCCTTGGATTGACAACCCGCGTCGCTGCCGACTGAGCTACCGCGGTTCGGCTGGGCGTACGTAAAGTAATTTTAGTTATTCAAGCGATCACTTAACCTTTCCCTCATACAGCAATTCTGCAGCAGACGACTTTGAACATATTTTGTCAAAATATAGAAAATCTCTATAATTGAATGGATAACCTATGACTAAAAGTGGAAAACAGTGTGGCAAAAGGAGAAATTGCTCGTTTTGAGCAATTTCTTCTTTTGTCACTATGTTTTCGAAAAGCCGTCTGCTGCAGAGGCGTCAGAAAGCGTCTATATGAGGGAAAGGGTTAACGCGTCGATAACATGATGGGTATTTTTGGGATAATTTCGATTTCGACTTAGAGCGAAGTGGCAGTAACCTAGTTTCTATATTTACCAGAACTAAAACTCTTGAAACGTTAATTAGAATTTATCTCATGTTGATTTATTACTTTCAAAGAATGTTTTCTATTCCGAAATCTTAAAAGATAATTACTTTTGTCATTAAAAGAACTTAAAACATTTCTGAGCATAATTATTGACATTGATTTTAATTGTTTTGTACATGTTAAGCTAAATTGACTAAAGAACGATGTTCTGTAAACACTAAACTTAGGGAATTTACAACTAGTGCATATGAGCCGTCCCACGAAAAAAACAAACATTAAAGCCTCTGCGTAATGTATCGACCCAGATCAGCGTGCGCAGTCCACGCAGACTGATCCGGGCCGACACATTCCGTTTCAGGGGGATAGAGGTATAGAGTAATGATTCCTGAAACAGAAAATCCACAGGAGGCAAAATGCGTCTGTCCAGGTAAGCATGCTCATGCTGATCCGGGTCGATACTTTACGCAGAGTTCACAATGTTGGTTTTTTCTTGCGGGACGACTCATATCTAGATCACATCCGTGCAGATTGATCGGGCTCTACTCTGTTCGTAAGTTTCTCACATAGTGTTTCATGACATTTCATTAGAAATATGTTCATTATGTATACGAAGACATACGTTAATTTTAGAATTGCATTAAATACACATACAGGTTGGTTTGTTTTACCTAGGGGACCTGCACTTCATATTTTATACTTAATCATGATTGAATCGTCAGACACATTAACACATTAACTCATTTAAAATCTTTCTGAGATTGTTATTATAGTTTTGCCATTAAACCCAGTCACATATAGTTATTGAATTGAGCTCGTTCAAAAACGAGTTAACTCTATTGAGTGCTGAACCCTAATTATACAGTAGTGTGTACAGAAATAGGTCGATATAAAGGTGTTGAATGGTGTTTTACACTTCTTTGAACAATTGTTCAGTTTCCTGGGTCAGTAGTCTAGTTTAAACTTATTTATTTTACATCGATTGGGAAACAAGCTTTAAGCTTATATTAATCACGCTCGATGTCTGCTTCCTGGAAACTTAACCAGTACTCGCGCACAGAACTACTGGTTCAATTATCCTGGCCTCAGCCAATCAGTGGTAATGCTAATTCCCGATCGGCCACCTCGGGTGCTGGAGGTCCCTGGTTCTATCCCCGGCTTGGGTCATTCCAAAAACTTTTAAAATTGGTAGTGATGGGTGTCCTCTTTTGGGGCTCAGGGTTGCGGGGGCATCATTGTGGCTGACTGGCTGATATCAGGATAATGGACTAGTAAGTAACAAGAAACTCCGTGATATAACTAATAAAGTGTTGAAAGTGGCGTAAAACTATATACAATAAATATAGAATCAATTTACACGCAATATACAATCAATATACAATCAATTTACACGCAATATACAATCAATATACAATCCATAATCTCCGATCATGACCATCAGAGAATGAAAACAGTCTTTAAAGTATTTGGTATCCCCGGACGAGAAGCGAACCTTTGACATCCCGCGTCCGAGGCGGACACTCTACCATTACACCGCCACTGAGGTGGTCCAATTAGAAATATTTTTAAGCGCACAGTTCATATCTGAATAACGTTTTAGGCGCTGTACATGCATTGAATTGCGGGAATGATGTGTTAAGCCAAGTTATTATTAAATCAACCTTAATTACGTTGCATCAATGCTATAGTGTTAAGATATAAAGCCACACCCGTGTTTAACTAATTACTCATTACATTTTATAAGATTCCTTGTAATAACTACATTTTATACGGCTTTAAAACCATAAGCCCTCTTGATAAAATATAACCCTTTCATCTTGATAAGTTAAAACTAAATTGTTGAAAAGAACAGAACGGAACAGTATAGATAATTAATGTTAAAGCCTTGACATTTCAATTATCATAACATCTAGTGCTCATGCAGAAAAACCTATATAACTATCGTGCAATTCAGGTAAGTTTAATACGGAATCGGTTAAATTGACCGCCAGGCAGTCGTCAACTCTTTAGATAAGATGCCTACCTGTTTAAGTAACATGTACTTAACCCCTTTCCCACATCAACAAATATACAGCGGAGTACTATTAAATCATGTAGGAAAGTGTATGGAAACTCACTAATGGAAGTATGAATACTAAATTAAATTGAAATCATTATGGCGAATGAAGAACGTGCTTTGAGCAAGGTCTCCGTTTTCAATGTTCTAGTTTCTGGCTTATAATCGATCGTGGGCTTGGTGTGAAACTGTTTTAACTAACATTTGTATTTGTTTACCAAGTTTAATCACCTCGCCATGAAGTCTTTATAAGTGTTAAGTCATGTTTCTTGGTAAACAATGGAAATTTAGGTACCATTGCTGGTTTTGAGCAATGGCACCTAAATTTGCATTGTTTACAAAGGGGTCAAAATAACCCCTAAAGCACGGTTTTCAAAATAGGTTTTTAGTTACAACCGTTTCACGCCAAGCCCTCGATATATGCTGTCGGTTCTAAGAAGAATCTACTGAATTAAACTAATGTTTAAGTACCCGGAACATAAGCTCCAATAGGTGCTACGAGATATATCATACGAGAAAAAAAAACAAGTTTACGAAAACAAATTTAAAATAATAGAAAAGAGTAATGATAATACACACAACGTAATGATAGTACACACAAAGTAATGATAATACACACAAAGTAATGATAATACACACACAGTAATGATAATACACACAAAGTAATGAAAGGATAATACACACAAAGTAATGATACTACACACACACACACACACACACACACACAAAGTAATGATAATACACACAAAGTAATGATAATACACACACACACACAAATTAATGATAATACACACACACACACACACACACAGTAATGATAATACACACTAAGTAATGATAATACACACACACACACACACACACACACACACAGTAATGATAATACACACAAAGTAATGATAAAACACACAGAGTAATGATAATACACACAACGTAAGTAATGATAATACACACAGAGTAATGATAATACACACCAAGTAATGATAATACACACATAGTAATGATAATACACACAACGTAAGTAATAATAATACACACAAAGTAATGATAATACACACAAAGTAATGATAATATACTCAAATCTTATTCCACATACAGTCCAACCTGTGTTTAAAGACCACCCATTGGAAGAGAAAATATGGTCTTTGTTCGCAGGTGGTCCTTAATTACAGGGTTATTCATGCAGAAAATTAGGAATTGGTATTTTAAAAGTGTTGCTGCTGTAGACAGGGACTTGCTATACCGAGGTGATCTTTAACACATTTGTGACTGTATTGTGTTTCGTTCCGAAGTAGATGATTCTGAATTTCCATACTAGATGTAGGATTACGTAATGGAATCTGTAACAATTTTGAGGATCTAGTGATAAGTTACAAATACATTAATATCTCTGATAAGTATTGTTAATCATAGAGCCATATCCTGGTAATTTCATTCGGCCATAAACCTCTTCAAATAAGCCGTTACTTTAAGGCACATAAAACAAAACCTGATTAATTATTCATGTGTCCTGACGTCATTAAGAGGGCATCTACTTTCTATACTTTTGATAGGGAGGGAAGTCATGTATTATATCGATGGAATAAACGAATTAACTTCAATCTAGGAACCTTATAGAATGAGCATAAGTCTAAATATGATATATCCTTTCACATTTACACCAAGAATATTTATCTCAGATACGGCGTTACCGTTTCAGAAAAGAAACCACTTAATACAATACTTTTTTAGAAACTTTTACAAACATTTTGAACATTTTGAAAAACTGAGTGGTTGGACAAGCGTGTCCGAACTGACATTATTTACAATGCCAATGTTTGTATTGTATTATATTTTATTGTATTGTATTGTTTACCTGCTCACACAAACTTTCTCAGATCATTCAATGATGCTAGAGTATACTATTGTGATGAGCATTCGTATTGCTTTCGTTCCATCTGGTGAAACAAAATGGCAAAAAAAAGAAAATGGCAAACAAATGAATGACAAAAAAAAAAACATTTTTGGTCCATATCTTGGTTATAAACACTTGTTCACTTGACTGATATTATTTATAGACAATATTTTTTTTTTACGGTTATTCCTCATGCTGAACAATGTCTGTACCCGAGAGAAATAAAAATACTGTTCTGTTCGTTTCTGTTAATTAACATAGGAGGCGTGAGGTTGTTTTGAGGAAAAGATGCATCCATGGTTTCGATAACAATTACGATAAAATGTACATAAATATTGGTATCTGTCCTAATAATCATAAATCTTTGAGTTTAATTTCCTGTAACAATCTCTGTGCAAGTATAAATTTAACGGAAACATTTCTAGGATAATGCACTCCCTGTCTTTTATAATATTTATTTGAAGATCTGTTAGATCTTTGATTTACGAAATATTCTAGTGTTGATTGATTGGTTAATTATATTTCATGCCGCTTTCAACAATCTTGAAGTCATATGTCGAGGTTTTCTGGGTAAGCTAACAGTATTACTGTTCCATTTATCCTGATACCAGCCAGTCAGTCGACATGCTAACCCGGCAACACTGAGCGTTGTTGAAGGAAGTACGTTTAACGGCAATTAGTTTTAAAGCTATTTCCTCTACGAAAGGTGCTGCACAAAATTGGCTAATAGTATTACTCATGCATAACACATGTCACCACTCAAAATGAAATAAAACGAACCAAAAAGACCCTGACCTCCGAAAACCTCCCCAAAATCATCAACAACAAACAAATATCAACAACACACTTTAATGCAAATAAGGACAATATCATAACATTCTTAAACTGTTTTAGACGAGATGAAGGGTTATCGAGTATAAATAAAGTCACGTGTGTCACCCCATTTCCGCCTACAAATAGTCGAAAGTGATTTTCATCTACCATTGCTTTCTTGATTTAAGATATCATTTGTGTCTCTGTCTTTCCATTGGAAAATGTACACGTCCACTGTGTGAACACTGTAGATCAAGATCAGTCTATGCACCTGCATACTTTGATCAAGATTTACGCTGTTTCAATTTTACTCATATGTGTTGTTCAGAAGTTTCTGTCCACATGTGTATATTCTGATGAGTACGATCAGATGGGTAGATATGTGTTCCAGTACATGTCAATATATTTCATTATTTTCCGTATTTGATTAATGTTAACATAGCAATAGCATATCTTTAGTATTGAACGATACAGCTATATGTACCAGCCATAGGATTACATAGTTTTAATTGGACCAATTTATATTCATATTAGTCAATGAGATCCTTTCTTACAAAATAGACCCCACATCATGTTTGTGACGTCACTTCCGATTAATACAAATCTGTCTGTAAATAGTGATTGTTAAATGGATAATAACAGAGGTGATCAGTCTAGACGGAATTTCCTGGAGCGACAAATATGACGGATTGGCGATTTTATCTATCTGTTACTCAAATGAATGCATTGAAAGTAAATAATTCCTGGAAATAATTGAGTGGCGACGGCAGAGTGATCGAATACAGCAACTCTGGTTGGAAAATGGATATTCCGGTGAATGTGTTTGTTTGTGTTTTGATTATGTTGCCCGTTCTGATGTATGGATCTTACAGTGTACACGCACAGACGCAGGTACCAGCGCCGGTTGCAAAGATGCAGGTGCAAATAGCGGTCATCATATCGGGGAATAACAGTAGGTTGTTCAGTCTGGATCGGGTCAAGCCTTGTATGGACTACGTCATCGAGAAGCTAACCAACGATTCGAACCTGTTACCGCCTGATGTCGAGTTAATTGTTCACTACAAAGATTCTAAATGTAACACCAAGGATGGCCCGGTGGCGGCTTTCAATCTTATAGCACAGAAGGCTGTCGACGTTTTCATTGGTCCAGTGTGTGACTACAGCCTCGCTCCGGTTGCAAGATACGCGCCATATTGGAATTTACCGGTTATCTCCCCTGGTGGTTTTGCTCACGATTTTGGGGGTAATAAACTCGTGTCGGACCCAGAATTCCCGACATTGACTCGAATTGGTGCTACATTTAACTCGCTAGCGCACTCTATCATCGACACAACCCAGTATTATAATTGGTCGAAAATTAAATTGATTTACGACGGGGAAGGGCACAGTGAGATCACGCCAAGTTTTTGCTTTTTGGCGGGAAGCAGTTTGATATACTATATAAAGCAGTTCAAACGGCCGGACACCAACCAGGGGATCGATCACGATTTCTATCTCTACGTCCCAAGAAATGACAACGTAGAGAAGATGCTTCTTCACGAGATCGGGAACACATATAGCAGTAAGTATTCTATAAGAAAAAAAATAGAAAAACCCCACACAAGCCTTCGTTACTATAAATAGCATCTCTATATGGCATTGTCATCAGTGTTTATTAACTTTACAAATATATCCTCCATTTTGAACATTTGGGCCACTCCATTTTTCGTCTAACAAGACATTTGGTAAGTGGCAAAAAAAAATGCATAGCTTAGGAGAGACCGCTCGTTATGAGCTACCTAGCCTGAATCTGCATTGTCTGAAAACGCCTGTAATTGCCTTTGGAATCGAAATGGCTATAATAGTTAAATATTTAAAGATATTAGAAACATCACTTTTCATTCTTCATTTATTAGTATCCTGATGTGACGTGTTCACGATTAGGGTACTACGAGGTAAAAGGTGTGGCCCCAAGACAAAGGAATCATTTGATTTATTCCGTAACCACTTAAAATTGTTCGTATCCAGGGGCGTAGCTTCCTTTAGGCACTGTAGGCACGTGCCTACACTTTTTTTCTCAAAATGTCCCAAAATGCAGCTGCGGCGATAGACATCTGCGTAATGTATCGACCAGATCAGCCTGCGCTGTCCGCGTAGACTGATCTGGCCGACACATTCCGTCTTAGGGGGATAGATGTATAAAGTAGTGATTCATGAAACAGAAAATTCACAGGAGGCGAAAAGTGTCTATTCGGGTAAGCCTGTGTGGCATGCTTAGGCTGATCCGGGTCGATACTTTACGCAGAGTCCAGAATGTTGATTTTCTCACGAGACGGCCTACATATTGATTATTGCAAAGCTACGCCCCTGGTATCTTAATGGGTCATTCCTTTGTTTGAAAACAATGGATGAAACACGTATAAGGTCAAACGTAGGGTTGTCCGTTTAAAGTGTGTCCTGGTTTGAAACAGCTGGTATATACTGTTATCTATATAAAAAAAGCGTTGTTTCATGAAAGACGTTTTCAAACAGCCTGTGTAATATTGGAACAGTGCATATTTCAATCATACTGTGTGGAAGCACAGCCTGACCAGGTTCTTCAGTTTTCATATACTGTTATCTATAAAAAAGCGTTGTTTCATGACAGAGGTTTTCAAAAAGCCTGTGTAAGTTATATTGGAACAGTGCAGATTTTGATCATACTGCGGCAGAACAGCCTGACCAGGTTCTTCAATTTTCACAAAAGCCAAATTGAACCTTTCCCTTTCCCGACTGTGTAGGGTTCAATCGAGCTCAGATTAAGTTATTTGAAAAGTCAGAGACGTTCTGATTAAATTAGTAAATGTGGGTCAACACCAAGCGCATTAAAAATCGTATGACTTGATATTGCACGAAGACAGGATGATATAATAGTTTGATGCATTTAATCATGTCATCGTTGTGCAGAAGACGTGATACGCCCGTTGTCGCGTGCACACACGACTAAAATATACAAAACTATTGAGATTTATGCAGCATCATGCAGGCAAAAGAAACATTTTCTTACATGATCATTACAGTATTGACGTTGTAACTGCATGGATATCGTCAATCCACGTTATTTCTGTCCGCCTTGCAGACGCATTTTAACATATGAGCCGTCCCGCGAGAAAACCAACTTTATGACCATGACCGTCACGCCGCGACTTAAAATTTATATAGCAGACAGCTCTTGAAAATATTATGGTAAAAGGAGAAATTCCCAGAATGCCTCTGGTTTAAAGTCTTTCCCTGTGAAAAGCAGATTTTTTGTTTTATTCTTGACCAACAGGAAGCTATTTTAAAAGTTTTTCCATGACGTCGCATTTTGACGCATGCCACAATGTTTTCAATTTTATTCAATAATGATACTTTCGTTTAAAGAGGTATTCCATCTGTTTGCAGAGACATCTGTTGTCTGCTGAAGATTTATCGTATGCTGGAAGATTTCTTTGGGAAAAAATAGCATTTTGACATTTCATACAGAAGAGAGGCTGTTCATTCGAAAGTTCACTTCAGCATTGACTGCCCTTCAACTCTAGCTTTTTTTTAACCCTTTACCACATATAGACGATTTTTGACGCCTCTGCTGCAGACCACTTTTGAAAACATTGTGACAAACAATGCGAAATAGCTCCAAACGAGCACTTTCTCCTTTAGCCACAATGTTTTCAAATTGTTTTAATGAAACAAAACTTATTTATGAAGATTTTATATGTTTTTATCAATATATTTTCGAAGTCTTCTGCTGCAGATTTGATGTATGTGGGAAAGGGTTAATGTAGGGAATGTCCCAGGTTATGATGATCACAAACATTAAAACAGATTCTAAAGATATATATAAGTCATTTCTAGCAAAGCAATGTGGTCCTTTCTTAGCAGAGTTGTTCCCCAAATTTTACACAGACCTTATTTTGGTGAGGGAAAATTCGTCATTTCAATACGAAAACAGGTTCATCTTGGTGCAGTCTTGATTTGATAAATGCAAACTTTATTAGTCTTTTATAGCGACTTTTCCTACATACAGATGCTGTCACCACTGCAGCATCCGACTTTTGAAAACATTATGACAAAAGGAGCATATTTAGCAATTTGTATTTTTTCGATTATGTTTTTAATTTTTTTAATAATCGCTATTTAATTATAGAGAGTTTCCATACTTTTTATTAAATGTTTTCGAAGTCGTCTGCTGCATATTTGTTATATGTGTGAAAGGGTCAATTCGTTGCGTCATAACGTAAAATTATGATAAATTCTTTACATTTACTATGGTCGAGCACCGGTAGCTCAGTCGGTAGCGACGCGGGCTGTCAGTCCCGGGGTTGTTAGTTCGAATCCAAGCTCGGCCAAGGTTCCAATGACACTGTGACGTTCCGAATGCCTTGCAGTCTATGTGAAAAAGCAGCCAGTTGACTGGAAAGTATTTTGTGTGGAGAACTGTTGTCAAAAAGCCAGGAAACATATGAGTAGGCGAAAAAGGCCGCCGTGATATGAATAACAAATGGTTGAAAACGGCGTTAAACCCGCGGCCCCAATCAATCAAACATTCAATCATATTTAATCACAAAGGTTCCAACCTCGTCCGCTAAACGGTTCATTTATAACGGAACCTACACGGTCTCTAGCAGACTAATTATCCCCATTGAAACATCTAACAAGTACATCTAAAGAGATCCAGATTGTGTTCAGTAGAGACTGACGTTACCGTAATGCTTGAACATTCCTCTTATTGCGATCGGTTTGTTACGGAATATTTACTTTGTAAAACTGAGATTTGACTGAACGTATAATTCCTAAAGGAATTCAAGAAATGTTGTTTGATAAGGGTTTAAAGCCGTTTTCAACATTTGTTCAGTCATATCACGGCGACCAGTTCAACTACTCATGCGTTTCCAGGTTTTCCCACACCAGTACACCACACACCGTACTTTCTAAGCAACTGGCTGCTTTTCAACATAGACTGCTGATGTCAAACATCGGAAAGAATGTTGGCCGAGCTAGGATTCGAACTCACAACCCCTGGGTGACAGCCCACGTCGCTACCGACTGAGCTCCCAAGAAATGTAAATCCCGACTGTGCGAATGTACATGTAGTTCCCTGCACGTTTCAACAGTAGTTCAACAGAAGTTCCGTTTTTGATGTCGTCTGTCCTTTAAGGTAATGAACTCCAGATGGAGATCAACATTTTTAAATGTTGAAACGTCTGCAAATTGCTTAAGTGACAGCGAAATAAGTGATAAATAAAAACTATTTTGGCAGTAAATGTCGAAAAACTGTCAATTAAAAACCATGTAAATGTACAAAATTCGGCTTACTGGGTATGTAAAAATGAAGCAAATTTTATCACAGAACTATGATTATAATATCTCAGCACCTTTGAAACACTATTCATTCATTCATTCATTCATTTAGTCGACCAATTTTCAAAAGTAGACACCTGCTTGTTATTCCATCAACTTGTACAGGACGACAGATATAAGTTGCTATGAGATGCTACACAACTTGTTTCCCAATTTGCAAACCATGTTTGTTGTAATATGTACGAAGATTGATTAACATATTATTTGACTCTTTCAGTCCGTTATTACATGTTGGAATCGTGACCTCTCCATTGTTCGTCCAACAGGAATATTTAAATATTATGTATAAGTGTCAAACAATCTCGTTAGAAGCTGTCTCGCATGCATCTGCATTGTTTGCAAAAGTCTTTAATTTACTTAGGAAGCGAAATTGTTTAACTAGACACATCATTGGGCCATCAGGGATTTGAACTTAGGAATCCATGATTGATATCCTTTGTCGTTATTGAAAGAGCTAACGCTGAACGACGTATGATTCCGTAAAGCTATTACCGGAAATTACCAACCAGACATTGAATTTAAAATAAGCTCTTCCCGTGATTGCTCGTTTCCCTTCAATAACACACAATTTAGACACGATTGATTGATCGGTTTGTTGTGTTTAACGCCGTTTGCAACAACCCATTGTCTAGTCAAATGAGCCATCCCGCGAGAAAACCAGCATTGTGGACTCTGCGTAAAGTATCGAGCCGGATCAGCATAAGCATGCCGCGCAGGGTAACCCGGAGAGACACTTTTAGCCTCATGTGGAATTTCTGTTTCAGGAATCATTAATCCATACCTGTATCACCCTGAGACGGAATGTGTCGTCCCGGATCAGTCTGCGCGGACTGCGCAGAGTGATCTGGGTCGATACATTATGCAGAGACCATAATGTTTTCAAAGACTGTCACAAATTCTTTCAATACTTGCAATGCAGATTCCCTCTAAATTTGATTCGTCTTATTGAACATAAATGCTTTTAATGCATATTCAATTCCAATCGGAACGTTTTATTGAATATAAATGATTTAAGCAGCTCAAGCGGTATCAAACCGGGATTTAATATTTAACAAACGGAGTGTGTCGGCCCGGATCAATCTGCGAAGACTGATCTGGGTCGATACATAACGCAGAGGCCATACTGTTGGCTTTCTCGCGGGTCGGCTCAATTATCACGGCGGCCAGTTCGCCTACGCGCGTTTTTCCTGGCTATATCAGACCAGTACTCCACATGTTAGTATTTTCAAACAACGGGCTGTTTTTCCACATATACTGTTATCCCATTGGTGGAAGACGAATGACGTTTGTCACAGTGACATTACTTAGACAGGAACAAACATATCAGCAGCGTCTGACTAATTTCAAGTCGACTCTTCCATGTTGAATAGTGGACCACTCCATTTTTCGTTCAACGGGAAATGTAGTAAAATAAAATTGTCTATGTGGCTTAAATTCTGATTGCATTTCAGACAGCTCGTTACAAGTTGTCTCACCTGAATCTGCATTGTCTGCAGAAGCGATTAATTGTCTTTGGCCTAGGGCTACACTTATTGCTTTTGTGTCAGAAGTTTAGCTCGATATAACATGAGCCGTTCCGCGAGAAAACCAACATTCGGGACTCTACGTAAAGTATCGACCCGGACCAGCCGAAGCATGCCGCGCAGACTCACCCGGATAGACACTTTTCTGTTTCAGGAATCATTACACTATACCTTTATCCCCCTGTGACTGCGCAGGCTAATCCGGGTCGATACATTACGCGGAGGCCATTATGTTTGTTTTCTCGCGGAACGGCTTACATAAAGACGGACCGTGGTCTTCACCTATCACTGTGTTCTCGACATTCTCGCAACAGTACTTCACGCTGCGTTATTCTTATGTTCTTATCTGAGGGACTACCTTCCAACATAAATTGATAGTAATGACTGCCCTCCTTTGGAACTCAGGGCTGCAGGGTTAGTATGCCGATTGTACGGCTTTCGTCAAATTAAATTGACAAGTAGTAATAGTAACCTACCCATGAACCGCCGTGATATAACTGAATAAGTGTTGAAAGTGACATAAGGCACCAACCAACCAACCAACTAATCCAAAATCAACTAGTTCAGACTGGTGGAGGAAGACGGGCGACGCTAGTCACAGATGCTTGTATCAAAATATATAAAATAATAGCTACAAATGTAGTTCCATAACAGCCGGTGCATCCATCCCTTTTGATCTATTTATGAACTGTTCGGGATTAAGTCAGAAAATAGTTCAAGAAACCTCTATAAAACAGTATCCCTTCTGATCATTAGCATGGATAAGTAGGCATGCATGTATTTGTTCACATGTGTAATAATTACGCTAAGGTTGGTTTTAATGGAGCACCGCTAATATACACATGTAATAATTACGCTAAGGTTGGTTTAACAGAGCACCAATCATCTACACTTGTAATAATTACGGTAAGGGTGTTTTACCTGGAGCACCGCCCCAAAAAAGAAATTTAATGAAATGTGGAAAGGTGCAATTTTACTTTTTGTGTGTGATACTGTAGCCATGATTAATTGAGTGTGCGATTTTAGATTGTTCCTCCCGACCCTCATTAACAATCATTATAACCTTGCAACGGGAATTATTGTAAGGATTCGTTAACTCATTACGCGATTTAAAAATGTTAGGGTATTGCGACTTCAAGACATCTGATGATAAAACTAATGGAAATACATTTATCACATGGAAATGCTTGTATCCGATGTAATATACCCATTACGTATTTCGTTATATGTCTCATGTGTAATATAACATGACCGAATCACATATTGTTGTATTCATCCGCGAATGTTTACAAAATGGCTGAGCACGTGTATCCGGTAAACACAAACGTCACGATAGATAACGGTAACGGGATCATTATCGGTCATAAAAATGTTTGTATGTATGATTAGTTAACAGTTTATTAAGTATCACTAAAAACTATTTATTTTTTTGTGTTTCCTCATGTGATAAAAAGAATCTGACATTCGTTGTCATTTCATAAAGTTTTATTAAACTCGTCCAAGAAATATGTTATTAAGCTCGCAATAGGCCCGCTTAATAACAAATTTCTTGAACTCGTTTAATAAAACTTTATATAAAATGACAACTCATGTCAGATCCTATAATTATTACATCAGTCAGTTTAAATTTCTTAAAAACTGTTTTAGACATAGTGCTTATTCTGAACATTTCTCAGTTTCAAAACCAACTTTGAAACTGCTACGTACGCGTCAACACTACAAACCTGCATCGCTCAAGAAGCTTCACAAAAACGGCTATTTACACAGGCGCAAAAACAAGCCATTGGGCATCCTTTGTTTTTCTAAGAACTCATGAATTATCATTAAAAACCAAGCACAATGAATCAATCTTTAGCGATGGTTTTTTTCTACCTTTAAGGGAATATTTCACGTTTTTTTATAAACAATTTGAGAAACTCTCCTTCTTCTTTGCTGAGGTTGATTACCCTCGCACTCGGCATTAATGCCATTTGGCGAGCAGCTATTGCTGTGAACAATGAGAACTATTTCAATTAAGTGTTTAAAGCCTTGGCAATGCTTTAGCTATGTGATTCATGGCATTCCCCCAACAGTACATCAGTGCTTTGACTCACCTATTTTTCCCACAGATTTCGGGAACGCCTTCTTTTTACGGAGTTCCGGAAATCCTTGTGGGGAAAAGAAATTACCAAACAAAAAAATGACGAATCGATGAATTTTTTGTCCAACTAGCTCTCATTACTGACATGCAATAGTGTGTATTACATGGAAATAGCATGCAAAACCTTTACATCATTGCTTGATTCATCATTTTGACGTTTACTCCATTTACGACTAACTGGCTGGTGCAGAGACATATAAACATGTGTTTATATGTCTCTGGCTGGTGTTAGGATAAATGGTCTAGAAGTACTGGTAACTTTTCCAGGAAAAGCCGTTATATAACTGACAAATGTCTTGAAAGCGACGTAAAACACGAAACAATCAATCTATCAATTTTTCGCTGCCAAAGGCGATTAAAGACTTTTGTAAACAATGAAGATTCAGGCGAGACAGCTCGTGACGAAATCCGAAATCTGCATTGTTTGCCACTTAGACAATTTTCAACATGGACGAATCAACTTTGTGAAATTCGGCAGTGAAAGAATTGAACTATAATTTGGCGGTGCTCTGTGATAACCACCATTGACGTTATATTACACGAGTGGTAACACTTGACGACCTGCTGTGTTAAGCATTGTTTCTGTATTCTATTCAGTTTACGCCATTCATGATTTCCGATGATCGATACAAGTTACATGTTATATGTTACATGTACGGACAGTGGGAAAGTGTGTGCGGGTGTTGTATGTGAAAGAAATGTTGTTTGATTTATCTTTTGTTAAAATACTATTGTTACTATTATATCATATCACATAATGTAAATGTGCTGAGTGTACACATAAATTATATTCAACTAATGGGACAAAGGGGTCTTTTTGTGAAGCTAACAAATTTTGTCGGTTTGAATACGGATGCGAGATATCAAGAAGGTTCACCTAACATGCACTGGCTGTCATCATGTAACTGAAATACTGTTACAATATAGGGATAATACACATTTTCGAGGGCGTGAACATCTGCGGACGCCCGCAAAATGTGTTTACGCCCGAGTGCGAAGCACGAGGGCAAAAACACATTTTAAGGGCGTCCGCAGATGTTCACGCCCGAGAAAATGTGTATTTTCGCTATTATTGCATAAAATAAGAGCAAACATCCAACATATAGTCCGCTGTAACGTTCAGTTGTACGATAACCGCCGATGAACATGACGCGATAAGGATTGACACATGTGACGTCATAAAATAAACAAGTTTTGTTTTATATATCCACGAACCGGTCCTACATCAAGGTTGCCATCACTGACACGAATGGTTTTGAATTATGTTATGCTCTTTAACTGTGAGTCTATTGCATGTTACCGATTATCGAGTTAAAGAAGCTGATGTTATTGTTAACCCAACAATTGCTCCTATTCTAGGGAATATGGAGCGTCCATGTTTTGTCTACTAACGGTGCCCGGGTAATGCATATGTAAAACATCTAACCGGACTGAAACGGCACGTACGCGCGAGAATCGCTTTGTTTATACACGTTTTCTCGCCGTTTACGCCCGGTTTTTGCAATGTTTCTGTATCCCTTAAGCGGGCGACATAGATTTTATGCAATAAATGGAGTTTAACTCAAATCAATCAAGTTTGACTATATGGCTGCCCCTGTGACTTGGGACGCCCTATGATAATTTCAGCCACAGTATAAGCCTTGGATGAACCGTAATAGCCGGCCATATGGATCTGAACGATTGGAGTCAATTCAACACTTGAACTCCATCAGATGGGGTGGTATTGGTTGCATGCCTTATATAATTTGTTATCTTGATGTTAATATGAAAAGTTGGACCAATATCATTTTTCCTGTCCGCCGCGATATGACCTCAGTGGTTGACAGTGGCGTGACAAACTCAAACAAACAAACTATGATCTTGTTAGATCGCTACCATTTACAACATTATCACGAGTGTTAGCAGTCGTTAAGTTAAGCGCACGTGTACTGCAGTCCAGAACCCTTTGGGGGAAATAAATCACCAAATGTCACAATGATGATTCGACGCATTATATTTCCCACCACAACACTCATTAGCGACATGCGACATGCAATGCGAACATTTAAAGGAGATTATTTACATGGAATTAGCATGTAAAACCTTATTTTGTCCAGTTTATCATTTCTAACTTAGTTTTCAACATGGAACAGTCGACTTTGTGAAATTCGGCAGCTAATATGGAAGCTTGGTTTAGTTATATATTGCTTTCGCTACGATACATTTCCAATGGAATCGCTCAACAGTGTTGATGGTGTTCTAGTCCATTTCAGCCGCAATGGCGATATTGAGATTGTTGCGAACAATGCCTCAATGTCTCACCTGATGAGTGCAATGTTGACCTTTTAGCTATTAAAATATTTCTAAACTCTTATAACATGGACAAGGGGAGAGGTTCTTTTTAGCTCGACTTTTGAAAAAACGAGAGCTTTTGTCATGACCCTGGCGTTGTCCGCGGCGGCGTGGTCGTCCTGTTAAGGTTAAGGTTTTTGTTCAGCTCAGCTTTTTTTGTTCTGTTTTCTCCCTATCAGTCGAGCGTCTGTGCCGTACGCGGTGCTCTTGTTTTAACCTGGGAGGGTTTACTTTAGGAAATTCTGCGCTGAAAGAGCACAACACATTACAAACAGCTATCAAATTGCATAATGTAGTTTTTGTGTGATTTAAATCATTTGGTTTGTACTATAAGATATAAAACATATTCGTATCACGCTGTCTTACAACCAATCTGCATTAATTGCCTTATAGATATTAAATTATCCCAAAGCTCTTATTACATAACAATGGAGATGCCCTCCTTGAACACGGAAGTATTTTTTTGTAAGAAACTTGGCGCTGAATGCGTTCACCACCATACAAATGCGCATTTCATTCCATAATGTAGATTATTTGGTGATTTAAATCACTTGGTGTATACTTTCAGATATAAAACATATTCTTAACGAGCTGTCTCTACAGAAATCTGCATTATTTGCCTTTCAGCTTTTGGAATATTCCTTAACTATTATTATATGAAAATAATGGAGATACCCTACTATGAAAATGTAATGGATTTCTTTAGGAAACTCGGCGCTTCAAAATGCTCAACGCATTTCAAAAGCGTATTTTATTGCGAAACGAATTTCTTTCGTGAACTGACTTGCTGAATAATATGAGGTATACATCATTTTCTTGGATATTTCCCATAGGTGACGTTTCTAATTTAAAATGGATTAAAGTGCTATGCCTGATTTAGTAACATAAAATGGAAGCTTATCAATAGCCAAATGTTATTGCAATATTGTGAAACGAGTTCCCTCAGTTAAAGGGTTCTATACGCGGCTGGTACATGTAAGCTGATTCTTAGAGCGAACGTCTTATTGAAATATTATGGGATCTTAAAGGGTCAGATAGTTTGTTTTCTTAAAAGATACTGTAAAGTGTAAATACTTTATATTAATGGCAGTTTGGGCATCTGCGTGACTGCCTTGTATACATACATAATTGGTTGTTTACTGTTCGTCCTTGAAATTATGTCATTCTTTGAATGACGTAAAGAAAATTAAATTGAAACAACCCCCTGTCAGTCTAGTGTCTGACTTATTGTTTCCTTGCTTCTAGTTTAATTCCTTTTTGATGGATGAAAAAATCCTATTGGGTTAAAAATATTACATTTCGCTAATGCAGTAATCATTATTTCAAGAAATGTATTTGTGATGTTTCGGTTTGGAATACTTAAAAACAAATATGTACACAAAATGTCCGCGTCTAGTGATTTTGGGTCTTGTATATTCGCATTGTCTCAACAGAGCCTACATGTCCGTTTGTATGAAATATAGTAGTCGATGCATCTTTTTGACAAGTGTATCCTCAAAAGTTGTACGCACATTTAACTTGAATGATGTCAAAATGATGCCAAAATGATGTCAAAATGATGTCAAAATGATGTCAATGTGTTATTAAGACGAGGCTCATATTAAATGTAGGTTAAGTATAGAATTGAAGAAGTTGTTTTATATCTTGTAGCACTGTTATCTTCGTCAGGTTTAAATTTATCTTATCATTGTTTATTTACACATTTTCCGGAGCAAAAGCAAGCAGATAATCATGCGTGAATCAAACACGAAGCATGTTAGGATAATTATGCTGTAGTAGCGGGAAACGGCTATATATTGTCTATTTGGGGCGTGGTCAAATTGACATCTCTCTTGACCTTCAGTCTCGCGTGATATCATGTGTTTCAACGCGCCTCGTAGTACAATGCAAATCCACATATCACAACTTCAACATACTATTCCCTATCTACTTGATAGTATTAACCTGCCACGGGTGAAGATATGTTTTTAACTTGTTATTCACATGTTGTCAAAACATAGTTACGGTCGTATGATACGCGTTGAGCGATTTGGGGTCTTGACAATGACAATGACAATGACAATGACAATGACAAATATTTTGTTGATTTAAGGCCATCGACCCATAACAACATGTATAACATATAATACAACATCCGTCAGCGTACGGCACACTTGTCACAAATATTCAGATATATATACCAACAATTGGCGTTTGAAATGATTACACATATATACATTCACATACATCCTATAAACAATATATCTAACCACTTTCAATTTGTTTAATAAAACTATTTCTTCGTTTGAAAGCATAGAATAAATAAGAAGATGTGCATCTAATTAGTTTTTCATTTTGCGATGACATCAAAATATTAAACTTTTGTATACTAGGTATGGTGTATTATTTACTAGGAATGTATGACTTTCTAATAACGTCATAAAAGTTACAACAAAGCAGAAAAGGATACTCTTTTTCAATGACATTCGATTTACATAATTTACAAATCCTATTTCTTCTAGGAATATTTTGATAACGACCTCTTTCAATCTTAACAACAAAAGAATATTCTGGCTCTTCTGTAGCAGATACATTTTGGAACACTGGTTTTATGTCTTTCTTGAATAATGAAATTATCAGTTTTAATGATTTTCAATGAGTTTGAATAAATTTTTTCGAAGTCATTTACAAAACTCTTTTTTATTATATGTGAGAAAGCATAAAAGCATTACTGTATAGTGACGAATCCCGCACTCATGCGGATAATTCTCCCGATGTTAGTCCAAGCAGAGTTCCAGATAAGGAGGGGTATTCAGCTCTTTTTGCCACAATTTCTCTCTTATCATTAAAGCAAACCCTATGTTGTGGATATTCAAAAGAATCTTTTGAGTACCCACAACATAGGGTTAGAGGGTCAAATAAAGATTTAAGAACATGCAAAACGCCCCTTATCGAGAGCTCTGTCCAAGTTCCTTCTTTTTACAATGCATTAGAAGTGTAGCATTTGATACATTGTATTTGCAGTAGTGAATTGTTGGATTCGATTTACCGACGTATTGGTGTGAGACAACCAGGAAATGCATGAGTAGGTGAACTGGCCGCCGTGATATAACTGAGAAATTGTTAAAAACGGCGTTAAACCCCAATCAATCAATCAATCAATCGTAAAACCAAAATGACATCGTTTTCGGACAAAGTAAATTAAACTACATACACCACGAGAAAATGGAGCTTCGGAAGCTTTCAAAATAACCCTTTCCAGTTTGTAATAAACATGCTGCAGGCGACTCTGGACAATTTCAGGCAAACTGCGGAAACTCTAGGTACCTGTATTTAAAGCATGAGTATTGGGTTGAGCTCAAAACATTGCGGTGAAGAACATACAGTCAAACCTATGCTAAAGACCAACTTAGAATGGGAAATTCCCTGTCTATAACAACCGCACTTTTAGTTTCCCAATTACTCATATTCTGCGTAAATGACCCTGCAATTAAAGACCACCTCTGAACAAAAACCAAATAGATCTTTTTCCAGGGGTGATCTTAATACACAGGATCTACTGTATACACACTGTTTGTTCCCGGCTTTAATATATCATATCAAAAAGTAAACAATCCTGAGCCGTCTGCGAAGGCTCAAGCCCATCCGGAACTTCTCAGATCACAAAGTCAATAGGGTCGGTTTTCGTGTAACGTGATACAATTATCAACATATGAGTCAGACGTCACACGTCACATGTCACACGTCACACGAAAACCGACCTTCGTGAATTTGCAACCATTGATAACCCAGACCAGTCAGCAGCTCCGCATAAACTGATCTTATTCTTCTAAGTTAGCGTCTTTCTTTGTGTGTGGCTAAAACATGACTTTATCAGCATGCTGGTTGAATTGTTAGTGCCATCAAGTTTTCGGCGATATTCATGACAATTGTATGACCTAAAATACGCTATTGTGTGACACTGTAAATCTTTAACATTTTAACATGTATATTTATAAATGTATATATATATATATATATATATATATATATTGAATAGTTTATACTCATATCGAACAGTTTATAATCATATCTAACATGTATATGTATATATGTATATCTAGTGTAGATCTTATAATGAGATTTAAACATGAAATATCAAATACATGAACCAATCTCATTTGTATTCTGGGCTGGATTAATTTATCAAGTCCAAAACCCCTCGAAGGTCGTTTGTTGCATGGCGTGACCGTTACCGTGTCCACTAGAGATACTGCGTAATTGACTGTGAAATAAACAATCAGACATCCGCAGGGCAGGGATATCCTTCTTTGACGCGGATTTCCCGCCATTTCTGTTAACGCCTTTTTCAATCTTACAACATATCTGACGCAGACCACTTTTAAAAATGTAATTTGGATCTTAATCAAAAGTGGCATAATTTGTGAAGATATTATGACGATTGGAAAATATGCTAATTATATGTAATTTCTCCTTTTGTCACAATAATTTCTAAAGTCGTCCGCACATCGGAGACGGACTACTTGAAGACTACTGGAAAACACTAAAATAATTGAGAAAAGAAAACCCACATGTTTATTATGCGAATTGATTTATGAAAAACACACAATAATATACAAATAATGTTAGTAATTGCTTTCCCTCTTTTGGGGTCAGGATTGTGGGGTAAGCGTTACTAATACCTCACTGGTGTAATGATAAATGGACCAGTATAACTGGTAATTAACAAGGAAATGATAAATGGACCAGTATAACTGGTAATTAACAAGGAAATGATAAATGGACCAGTATAACTGGTAATTAACAAGAAAATGATAAATGGACCAGTATAACTGGTAATTAACAAGGAAATGATAAATCGACCAGTATAACTGGTAATTAACAAGGAAATGATAAATCGACCAGTATAACTGGTAATTAACAAGGAAATGATAAATGGACCAGTATAACTGGTAATTAACAAGGAAATGATAAATGGACCAGTATAACTGGTAATTAACAAGAAAATGATAAATGGACCAGTATAACTGGTAATTAACAAGGAAATGATAAATGGACCAGTATAACTGGTAATTAACAAGGAAATGATAAATGGACCAGTATAACTGGTAATTAACAAGGAAATGATAAATGGACCAGTATAACTGGTAATTAACAAGGAAATGATAAATGGACCAGTATTACTGGTAATTAACAAGGAAATGATAAATGGACCAGTATTACTGGTAATTAACCAGGAAATGTCTTGATTTTACTCAAAAAGATGTTAAAAGCGGCGCAAAAACATTATACAAATAAACAAGTTCGCCCATAGTTTTGTCTCGAAAAAAATTGATTGATTGTTTGTGGTTTAACGCCGTTTTTAACAATTTCTCAGTTATATCACGGCGGTCAGTTCACCTACTCATGTATTTCCTGGTTTCCCAAACCAGTACTCCACACAACAATCTTCCCAAGCAACTGGCTGCTTTTCCACATAGACTATTTGACCATTCCATAATCGTCCAATTGGAAATTTAATTATTTCTAAGTAGCAGACATTGCAGATTTCAGGAGAGGCAGCTCGTTATGAACTGCCTTATCTGAAATCTGCATTGTTTTTAAAAGCCCTTAATGGCAGAGAAATAGTTAAAATGACATTAATCAAATTAAAAAAAGGCATTGATAGAATCATTATGGCCTCATTAAGGCCTCATAATTATTTGTGAAAATAATTGATACAAAAAGCATGGTCTTGACTCTTACCGACACGCAACAATCTGCAGCTAACGACTTTGACAGCGCAGTTTCTATACATAAACACACACTAAATGAATACAATTGAAAACGTTGTGGTAAAAGGAGACATTGCTCATGATAAGCAATGTCTCCTTTTGTCACAATACTTTAACAAGCCGTTTGCTGCATGTGAAAAAACAAAAATGTGTCAACATATGTGAAAGGGTTTAACAAGATGAAAACATTTTTGCAAGGGCCCGTGAGCTTTTCAACAATCACTCTTATCCGAATTATAACCTAAAACTAAAAGGTTAGGTGAAAGGTTTTATTACACCTTTCAGAGCCGAATTGTTTAAAGTAGACTCGTCCATGTTCAAACTCGGACGACTCTATTTTCATATTATAGGATTTTTGGAATAAATTTGGCGCTGAAAGGGTTAATTAACAAAACTATCACATTTCGGCAAGTTCCTTTCAATTTTCAACAATAATTTTTGTTCCAATCTTAACTTAACTCTTTCAGCGCCGAATTGGTTAAAGTAGACTATTCCATGTTCAAAAGCGGGTGTGTCCATTTCTCAATTTATGAAAGTGTTGGACTATTTTGGTAACTAAAAGGCAACCAATGCTGATTTCAGGTGAGACAGCTCGTTACGAGCTGACTCACCTGAATCAGTATTGTTTGCAAAAACCTCAGTATTGCCTGAAAGAGTTAACAAAAATATCACATTTTGGCAAGGACCTTTCAATTTCCAATTTTAACTTAACAACGTAACTCAATTTCTAATTGGATATCCCGAGAGTAGTATATATGAGGGTTTGCTTGATTGATTGGTTGATATTTCACGCCGCTTTCAACAATTTGTCAGTTATATCATGGCGTTTCCTGGGTAAGTTACCAGTAATACTGGTCCATTCATCCTGGCACCAGTCAGTCAGTCATTATAATACCTACCCGCAACCCTGAGTGCCAATGAGGGCAGCCATTACTATCATTTTCAAAGTATTTGTTTTGACCTGGCCGGGTATCGAACCCGCGATCTCCCGCACTCTACCAGTACACTCCCGACGCGAGAATGGGTTAAGATGAATAATCACACCAATTAAACAGTTTCTCAATTACGAGCTATCTAAGAGACGTGCTTGCAAAAAAAGAGAGGAATGTATCACAGAGTGGAAGCTAGGAACACTTCGCATCAATATCCGTCAAATCCCTGTCAAAAGTGAAATTAATCAAAAATATTCAAGTCTGAAGAGCGATCCTTGCGGCAATATATATTACTTACTCAGAGATTGGTGTCAATCAAATATCATTTAAAATTGACATTAGCGAGACATATACTGGATGGAGGTTATACATTTACATCTCAACTTTGGTGAATTGGCGGTGGGGCGGCGCTTCTTTCCTCCAACGTGTCACACACCAAATACTTAACTCTTTCAGCGCCGAATCGTTTAAAGTAGACTCTTCCATATTTAAACTCGGACGACTCTATTTTAATGTTATAGGATTTTGTGTAATATCTTTATAAATCACAGCCAAACAATGCAGATTTCAGGTGAGACAGCTCGTTACGAGCTGACTCACCTGAATCTGTATTGTTTGCAAAAAGCTCGATATTGCCTTTGGCGCTGAAAGTGTTAAAGAAAATGGTAGTAATGTTTTCCCTCCTTGGCGCTCAATTTTTCAGGGATTGCATTTTGACCGATGCTTCGCTCCTTTGCACATTGGGTTTCTGGGAAAGCATTTCGACTGATGTTTCAGGTGTCAGGATAAATACTGCCGGTATAACGGGTACATTACCCAGGATTCGCCGTGATATGACTGAAATACTGTTGAAAGCGATGTCAATCATATTATTCCTAGTGTTTGTCAATCCTACAACAAACATGAACTGAACCTTTATGGCGTTCGTTCCTATTGCTATATGAGGTAATATGATATGGGCCGTCCCGCGAGAAAACCAACATGATGGACTCTGCGCAATATATCGACCAAGATCAGCCTGCGCATTCCGATACGCTTTTCCGCCGTTCGCATATATACGGATTCATAATAGAAGAAAATTGTTTCCGTATTTGACGTTCATGGGTGTGGTGACATTATAATGTCTAAATAAACTGTAATAGAATGTATATATATTAATGAACTAATTACGGACCCTTTGGAGCTTATCCATGCAATACAAACACTATCAAAGGTTAATTAATTGATAGAAACATATACCATATACATACGCTCATAGGCTCCCACGCACCGAAGCACACATATATGTATACATACAAAAAGCATATAAATGTAAAACCCGGTATATGTTTAATTAATTACGTCTGTGAAAATTATTCGGAAGTTAATATGTTCCGTCTCCTTTTAGACACATACGAATCTTTACAATTTGATTGATTGATTGATTGATTGATTGATTGATTGATTGGGGTTTAACGCCGTTTTTAACAATTTCTCAGTTATATCACGTCGGCCAGTTCACCTATTCATGCATTTCCTTGTTTTCTCACACCAGTACTCCACACAACAATCTTCCCAAGCAATTGGCTGCTTTTCCACATATACTTAGCCCATTGGTGGAAGACAAATGACGCATGTCGCATTGACTTTTGTCAATCGTCGGAAAGAAAGTTGGCCGAGCCGGGATTCGAACTCACAACCCCTAGATCGACAGCCCGCGTCGCTACCGACTGAGCTACCGGGGCTCGGCATTACAATTGGATAAAGCACAATCGATAACAATACAGATGCATATATCTTGTAAGTATTGATAAATACATGTACAAACCATTTTAACTGAAATTATGTTGAACGCTGCGTAAAGGGCCATCAAAACAATTCACGAATTCACACTGTATTTCTTTTGTAATACATTGTATAATGGACCTGTCATATCTGGTTTACTATATAAGGACAAAATATCGACTTAATTCACGAAAAGCCCAAGTAATTCACTATGTGGATTTGTGGCAGCAACAGTTTTGAGTTAAGCTATTTAGCAAAACCGTATAAGTGCACAAAGGCGATTCCACAAGAAAATAATGATCACTGTCAAAGCGAAATATTAATAAGACAAGCGTGCGTGTTGGCAACACTTTATATTTGGTGTATTCTGAATGTCCTAACATACCGATCACTTAACCCTTTCCCACATACGACAAATCTGCAGCAGACGACTTTGAATATATTTTGTCAAAAAATAGAAAATCTCTATAATTGAATGGATAACCTATGACTAAAAGTGGAAAACATTGTGGCAAAAGGAGAAATTGCTCGTTTTGAGCAATTTCTTCTTTTGTCACTATGTTTTCAAAAAGCCGTCTGCTGCAGAGGCGTCAGAAAGCGTCTATATGAGGGAAAGGGTTAAGACTAACACTATCAATTCATATATATATATATACATATAGCTTACATAAGATAACAACGATTCCCAAATTGAATTATTTGAAATCTAACAAAATCCCATTATTTCAAATCGAACGGCAATTGAATGTTTGATTGTTTATGATCTTACGACGGCCAATGATCCTATCACTGTGTGTCCTCTCTTTTTCACACTAGTACTCGATACAGTATTCCTTTCACAGTATTTCCAAGCAACTCGCTGCTTTTCCCAATGGACTGTTAATCAATACTGAGAAGACAAACGAAGCTCATCGTATTGACGTTTGTCAAGAATAATGTGGGCCGAGCTCGGTTCAAACTCACAACCCCATCTCACGTGGATAAAACTACCCTCTGATTTTCGTATAAAATTCACCAAATGTTTAAACATATTTATTTTACATCGATTACGAAACAAGCTTTAAGCTTATATTAATCACGCTCGATGTCTGCTTCCTGGAAACTTAACCAGTACTCGCGCCGTTTGTGTGGAAACATTCCAAAGGCAGAACCCGCTCATCACGGGATTTGAACCCGGGACCTTTGGTACAATAGGTCGACGCTCTACCTCTGTACCAATTTTCGTATAAAATTCACCAAAGCCCCCACTCTTTCCAATGACACGGCAGCTAAACGTCGCTGCAGGAAAATTACGGTCCATTTAGCAGAGACATTATATGCTGCAGCTGTACGGCTTCTTCGACACCTCTCTTATATTCCTTCCGTGTTTCACGAGTGCTTCAAGTCAGGAACAAATCAGTATATCATTTATATTTGTTCAGGAGTGATTACGTATATTATATAAGAGTAATACTAGACATACTGGCGATTGCAATTGAACTACTACTACATCTACTTCTCAATTGATAAAAGTGATAACAAGAAGTAATAACAAAATGATGATGATGATGAAAACAATGCTAGAAACAATAATAATAATAATAATAATAATACTTTTAATGATAATAATAATATAGATTTTAATAATAATAATAACAAACATAATTGTCAAATTATAGGTTGTCTTTTGTTTAAGAATACAAAATAATCTTAGGATACACTCGGTCAAAGAACTTTTAACCCTTAAGAACGCATACAAGTTTAAGATTACATGTACATGTATAGAACATGTCCAGCACTAGCTTTTACTAAAGTTTGATCCAAGAATAGTGCAAGGCACGTTTAAAATGACCCTCGTTTACATCCGGGCGAAGCACTTCATCCTTAAAAGTACACAAAGGCTACTACACCAGTGGCCACGGTATGCATTTATGATTTTCGGAACTTAAAACGTTTTTCTTCGATTCGCATCACATTGTAGCCAAAACACCTAGACACTCAATGCATACTGAAAAGACAAACTTGCTTGAAGATGTTAATTGACCTATCCGGATCTTGGAGGATGGTTGATGGGTGTCCGTGAATACAAGGGATCAACATGTCCTTGTACCTCACGTAAAGGGACAAAGCATTGGTCTGAGAAAAAAAAACAATCTTAATGAAACACCACCATGTGCAATTTATCGATATTTCTAAAGTAGTTTCACTTCCGATCACGTGACACAGTCGGCTTGCTTCTATTATGTTCCCACGAAGAGACCGGAAATGGGTTATTTAAGACTGGTTTCGCAAAACACTAATGGAATTCCACTGTCCACTAGAACGTGTGGACATTTTTTCTGTGGACGTAGTAAGGTTCACTGTCTATTATTTGTGGACCCAGTATGTTGTATTCTCCATTATATGATACATGCTGTCTGATATATTAATAAGAGATACTTCGGCATCGGGTGAGAGACGTCGCGGGTTTGATCCCCGGTCGGTTCATAACAAAGACTTTAGAGATGGTAGTAATGGATGAGCAGGGTAAGCATTACGTTTGACTGGCCGGTGTCAAGATTGATTGACCATTAGTACTGATAACTTACCCAGGAAACGCCTTGATACAACTGGATAAAATGTTGAGAACGGCGTAAAACACCAAACAATTAATATAAGTGCTACCCGAAAACCCCAATAACAATCTACATCATATTTTGAATATAGAGCACTGCTATGGCCATAACAGTTCAAACATTTACATATATTAACCCTTCCTCTGTATAGAGAGTTTCCATAATGTATACTCTTCTGCTGTGGACTTGTGGTATGTTGGAAAGGGTTAATATCTTATTATACCAGCTATAAATCATATGTTGTGTTACCGCTGTTTCAATTCGTCTAGAATATAATTCAAAATCATATGATATATTAGCCTTTATGGACCAAATCCATTCTATATTTCGTATATATTTCTAGAATTTCACTTTTAAGAAATACAACAGTTAAGAAAGTACTTACTTTTTTATTATAACAACTCTAAATTTTATCTATGGAAAACTCTCTTATGAAGAATTACCGTTATTTGACTTTTTTATTATAACAACTCTAAATTGTTTATCTATTGAAAACTCATTTATGAACAAATACCGTTATTTGAATTCGTCTGGAATCGTTTCACATGCATTAGAATTAAGGGTTAAGGGATTAATTCAATAAGAAATGTTGTGTTTATATCTAGCAGAGAGCATTGAAAGTGCTGAACCCCAAATTATAGATAGTTTGATTTAAGTTTTAAAACTGTTCAAAAGTTTTCATGAAATATTAGAATCTTAATTCTTGGATAAAACAGAAGTAATACTTTCACTTTCCAGGGCACTAAACATTTAGATATTGATATTTTTACTACGTAGACATACACAGTAAGTCAACTTTTGTATATTTTCATGACTTTCAAATGACTGTTTTTCAACATTTACTGTCAAAATAGTTTCGAACTATTTCTTACTTACTTTGTTGTCACTATTAGCAATATTTGCAGAAGTTTCAACGTGTCAAAATTGTGATCACCATCTTGAGTTCAGTACCTTTAGAAACGATACAACAGTTTAAACAGAACTTTTAATTGTCTACGATACAATGTCTAAATTGTTCAAGCATTCGAAATGTTCTTAAAGATACTAAAACCGTTCCGTATTTAGACGCCTTCTGACGCCTCTGATGAGGAATTTAGAAATCCCAATGGCTCATAAAAAGCTGCATATTTATTGTATGTGGGAAAGGTTTAATAGTTTATTTTGATAGTTTATTTTTATGTGAAATATAAATTGCATTGTTCTCATCATTTAGATTAGACTAGAACAATTTTTTAAAAATGGATTGGTATCCAGGGACTAATTCAATTAGATATTTCGTATTTATATCAATGTAACGACTTTCAAGAAATGCGAAAACTTGTCAAAAAAATGAATTTTGTCTGGCATGTTGATATGTTTATATGATGAACGCTTGAGGAAAACAAATCTAAAAGCATTTTTCCATAATTATAGATCCAGACCAATTAGAGCATGCACGCAGTTTAATCTGGCTCTACAGATGGCTCTAATTAGTCTGCGATTCGGTTTCAAGAGTATTTTGACAAGCGTTGATCTCTTTTGTGGGTGCCAACATCGATCTTTGTCTGGCACTTATAATGCTTGTGCTAATGTTGGCTTAAACTTCTCGGTGTTGTAGTGGTAGGGTGTCCGCCTCGGATGCGGGAGGTTGCGAGTTCGGTCCCCGACGACCGTGAATACCAAAGCTTTAAACATGATAGTACTGAATAACTCCTCCTTGACGACCAGGATTGTGGGTTCAGTACTACAAATCGAGGGCTTGGCGTGAAACGGTTGTAACTCAAAACATATTTTGAAAACCCTGGATTAGGGGCAATTTTGACCCCTTTGTAAACAATGCAAATTTAATTGCCATTGCTCAGAACGAGCAATGGCACCTAAATTTCCATTGTTTACCAAGAAAAATGATTTAACGCTTATAAAGACTTTATGGCGAGGTAAATAACCTTGGTAAAAAAATACAAATTTTAGTTACAACTGTTTCACGCCAAGCCCTCGAAATGCTATCAGTATGAATGGACCAGTAGTACTGGTAACTTAACCATACATAGTCATGTGACTGGACAATTGTTGAAAGTGGCCTAAAACACCGTATAAACACATATAATTAAGATGAGCTGTCATGAAGCACGGATAATTGATCCGTGTACTATGGTCGTTTCAGAACTTTTTTGTATCTGCAATAAGGGTACCAGATCGTTATTATCATCACCGCTTTAGTAGTGTAGTAGAAGAGGGTGTGTATCGTGTTCGGGAGGTAGCAAGTTCGATCCCCAGTCGGGTCATACCAGACACTTTTAAAAATGGTAGTAATGGTAGTAATGATAGTAATGGTAGTAATGACTGCCATCTGTTGCGCTCAGAGTTGCGGAGTTAGCCGACTGATACGACTGACTGACTGGTGTAGTAGTACTGGCAACTTACCCAGGGCACGCAGTGATATAGCTTAATAATTGTTGAAAGCGGGCGTTAAACACCAACTAAGTCCGTGCTGTCGACTAGATAATTCAGTATTCGAAGCATCTTGAAGAATTACCATCGAATTTTAGAATGGTTGAGGCCTGTAGACTGGTCAATTCATGCCCCTTTAATCCTTTCCCAACTGCAGACGACTTTTGAAAACATCGTGGCCAAAGGTGAAATTGCTCATGATTAGTAATTTCTCATTTGTCCACAATGTTTTCAACTTTATTTAACAATTAAGCTATCTTTTATTGAGATTTGTTAGGTTTTTGTCGCTATGTTATCAAAGTCGTCTGCTGCGGATTTGCTGTATGTCGAATCTGCCTTGATTGCAAAAGCCTTTAACTGCATTTAGCAGCGAAAGGGTGAAATGATGCCCTGGAAAATTGAATTGTGAAAAACACGCCATAAAACGTGTTTCTTAGGCAATAGTTTATGGCACATTAATGTCGCAATTCCTTTTACATTTTACGTATTAATGTTATTGGAATTGAACTTGTGACTTTTGATTTCAGCGAGAAATAACATTTTCATTGATTGCTTTTATATTACCGTTTCCAGATATGCGTCTCTTTGAAGCTTTTCCTCTTAAATTGCTGGAGTTGTTTTACAGCTGTGTCCTTACTATACTATACTCAGCTACTGCTGTATATTTCCTTTGTTTAATCTTGCTTCAAAAAAAGTGTATAAAATATTGGATACAAATTCCTAAAATATCAGATGAACGATATGTTAAAAAATGCTATAATATGCTGAAATATTTTGATGAGCAAGGTTATTCTAATTGGGTGACAAAAGTAACAAAATAACCTCTTCAGGAATGGTTTTGGTTACGTTTGGGAGTGTCTAAATGTTGCTAATACTGCTTCCTTCTTAAAGTCTTATGAAAGAAAGAAAGGGATCAATTCATTCAAACCTTGCATGACTATTGTTCAAGTTCAAGTAAACATTGCCTTTATATGTATTTTAAACCTAATTTGTGCGTTGAATCATACTTGTCAGTAGTAGTTATCACTCAATTTAGAAAGAGACTCTCTTCATTCAGATCTTCATCGCATAACCTAATGATAGAAAAGGGGCGCCATATTGGACTGGAAAGAGATTTGAGAAGTTGTGTATATTGTTGTAATATCATTGAATGTAAATATCACTTGACCATGGTGTGTCCACTATATGCAGATTTCAGGGGCATAGCTTGGCAATAATCAATGTGTAGGTCGTCTCGTGAGAAAATCAACATTTTGGACTCTGCGTAAAGTATCGACCCGGATCAGTCTAAGCATGCCACACAGGTGTACCCGGATATACACTTTTCGCCTCCTGTGAATTGTCTGTTTCGGGAATCACTAATCTATTTATTCCCTCTTAGACGGAATGTGTAGGCCGGATCTGGTCGATACATTACGCAGTGTATGTGTATCGCCGCAGCTGCATTTTGGGTCATTTTAAAAAATATGTGTAGGCACATGCCTACAGTGCCTAAAAGGAGTTACGCCCCTGGATTTGCGTTCAAAGTTGATCCAAATATGAGCAAGTGGAAGACAGTGGTGCAGTCGTAGAGCGTCGGCCTCTCGTATCAAAGGTTCCTGGTTCGAGTCCCGTGATGAGCGGGTCCTGACTTTGAGATGATTCCACACAAACGGCGCGAGTACTGGTTAAGTCTCCAGGAAGCAGACATCGAGCGTGATTAATATAAGCTTGAAGCTTGCTTCGCAATCGATGTAAAATGAATAATGTTTAAATTAAATATGAGCAAATTTCATATGCTGATGGCAAGTACGAATCCAACAACTCCAACGACAGAAATGTTTTAACAAATGTCATAAAACCGCTGATTTGAACAAAAAATACGTTTTCGTAAACAACAAACTTGGTTTCCATGTGATGTTTATCTTAAACGATAGTGTATATCCTCTTTATATCCAACATTGCCGATGAGGGTCATCAAGGTCGAACTCATGACCTCTGGATTGATCGACCACATCGTTACAGACTAGATAACGACTCGACAAAACTTAAGTTCCTTTTAATGGCGTGTGAAAGGTTGCATTATTTATGCCATTGGTTAATCAACGTCGCAATACTTTTTCGGAAAACTCATTCGCGAAACGTTCGATGCGACCGTTTTTACGCCATTTAATGATGAATGTAATTTGCATTTGAAATGATTGTCATTTGGTGGGCGCTTTTTTTTGTTCTTTTTACATCAATTTCTATTCGTGAATTGTTGATTCAAAACCAAACTCGGAATATTTTCTATGGTGAGGTTTTTGCACTTTCCCCGCCCACTGCAGAGTTTGTAAATAACCCTTTTCAATCAACACATCTGCAGCAGACGACTTTGAAAACATATCCCATTTTTTTGGAAACTCCCTTTTAAAGATAGATCAATAATTGTGTAGAGTTGAAAACATGGTGATAAAAGGAGAAATTTCTTGTTTTGAGCAATATCTTCTTTTTTCGTCATGTTTTTTTAAAAAGCCGTCTGCTGCAGAGGCGTCAGAAAGCGTCAATATGAGGGAAACGGTTAATAAACCTTTTCTAGCACGTTAACGCATCTTTAGTGGTCGACATGTCAACAAAATGTGGCAAACAGAGACATTTCTGTTACTGAACAATTTCTGCTTTTGAAATAATGCTTTTAACTCAATTCAATAATGACTCTTCCATCTTTTAGATTTTAGAAATATTTGCCTGGTTATTTTCAATGTCGTCTGCTACTGTTGTTGTTTTTTTAAATGAAGGGTCGGTTAATTCACTCAATGATAGTAACAAAATAGTTTTTGTAACTTCAAAACATTCGAAATATAAACATATGTGATAAACCAATGCAGACTATTACCATAACACAAGAAGACGGAATCCAGCCATTAAAATGCGTCTATATAATACATTAATAAATGGAAATTGTAGACGATACAGATGATAATAATCCAAATATAAACTGAGGTGTTCGATATGATTAACAATACAGTCGAGTATAAAAATAAAGATGACGGAATCCAGGCAGCATCTATCGTCTGTATTAGCAAAAACAAATAAACAGACGATGCTATTCCGTTTGACAGTGTGTTTCAAACGTTAAGGTCTGCTATTCCAAAACACATTTAATGCAAATAATAAAACGTAAAATGGAGACGACATTCAAAGTAATCGAAATCAAAACTGCGGTTTTCGATATATAAATATAGAATAAACGAAGACGATGTTAAAGCATCAAATAGCGTCTGTATTTATAACGGAAAGCGATTAGCAGACGACGCTTAGTTGGACAAACGGTTTTATTATTCTGAAAAAGCATTAAGTTAAAAAGAAAAGATCCACAAAAAAACCTGTAAACGTTACATGAAAATAACTTTTTGATAAACAAAGACGAAATCAAAGCATCAATTGTCGTCTGGAATAGGGAAAGTGATACACAGACGACGCTCGGTTGGACCAACGGTTTTATTATCAAAAAGCATTAAGTGAAACAAATGAACCATGAAAAATGAAGCCACTTCTTGAAAATACCACGGTATTTGATATTAGAAAGCAGTGTATTATGATAAATAAAGAGAACATCAAAGCATTAATTTTCGCGCTTTAGTAGGGTATGATATCTCTTGCACAGTCGGTTTCATGATTCTAAAAAGGCATTACGTGAAACAAAAAGAACCTCGAAAAATGCAGCCGCTACTTGAAAATAACACGGTATTCGATAATGGAATACAGTGTTTTATGATAAATGATTACAAAATCAAAGCAATTTTTGTAGCCGTTTAGTAGGGTATGATATCTCTTGGACAGTCGGTTTTAGGATTCTTAAAAAGCATTAAGTGGAAAACAAAGAAGAAACCCCTTAACCCTTTCCCTCATACGACAATTCAGCAGCAGACGAGTTTGAACTTATTTTGTCAAAACATAGAACATCTCCATAGTTGTATGGATAACCTATGACAAAAAGTGGAAAACATTGTGGCAAAAAGAGAAATTGCATGTTTTGTGCAATTTCTTCTTTTGTCACTATGTTTTCAAAAAGCCGTCTGCTGCAGAGTCGTCAGAAAGCGTCTATATGAGGGAAGGGTTTAATATTGTAGCCGCGACATGACCACAAGACTATGTATTTGATATTGGACTTCAGCGTTTTATGATACACAAAGACAAAATCAAAGCATCACTTGTCGTCTGTATTCGGGGAAGAGATAAGCAGACGATGTTCTGATGGATAAAGTCAGTTTGATTATACTGTTTACAGTAACATTGCGTTATGTTGACATAGCATCGTGTCAATTTGTTTCACAAATTAAGTTATATCAGTTACTTCTCGTCTCTTGCTTTATTGTTGGGTTGTTTTCAATGCTGTAGTGAAATTTCTCTTCAGTCAAGAAAAATATGATCTTCTTTTTCTGAGAGGGATATAATTGCTGTCACATCGTCGTGCCAATTTGTTCCACAAATTAAGATATATCAGTCACAGCTCCTCTGTTTTGCTTGAGCGTTGTTTTTTCAAGTCTGTATTAAAACTTGTCCAGTTGAAAATGACATTACGATGTGTAGTCTGTACGAGCATGCCGAGTTCTCGTGACTAATTTGATAGCGAGGAGGGTAGTCAATCCAAGGTTTGTAAGTGAGAACCAAAACTCTGTTAAATAGTATTGTCTGATGTTTGACAAAAGTCAATGCGCCCAAACGCCGTGTAACACCGATATGCTAACAATATATGTTATAAAACAGCCAGTTCCTCGTGAAAGCGAGGGTGGATGAACGGACGGCCGTGAACTCACTGAACAATATAACTGAAATCAGCGTTAAAGTCTTTGGTAGTTGCGACTTCAAACATAATTTAAAGTGCACCAACCATCAAAATAATACGAAATACGACTTTAAAAACAAATTAAGAACATTACGGAAAGTTACAATGAATGAACGCTAAACTATGTAATACAGTTGAACTCGTTGTAGCTCATTATCAGCAATTTCTTCTGTTGCAATAATGTTTTCATAACTACAGATGCCTCTAAATGAAAACTATATGAGCCGTCCCGCGAGAAAACCGACAGTGTGGACTATGCGTAAGTATCGACCCGAATCAGTCAAAGCATGCCGCGCAGGCTAGTCCGGGCATATACTTTTCGCCTCCTGTGGATTTTCTGTTTCAGGAATCATTACTCTATACATCTTTATCCCTGAGTTGGTATGTGTGGACCCGGATTAATCTGGTCCGATACATTACGCAGATTCCGTAATGTTGGTTTTCTCGTGTAACTGCTCATTTCATGAAACTGTATTGTATTTTATTACGTTTTCTGAGAATAAATAACCTGTATTATCAACAATTGAACTTGTAAGTGTTGCCTATAAAAATGATTTACAATTTCATTTAAAATGGGAATCCCACTGAGCTGTTTTATGTAAATAAAATGCTATTTCAAGCTATTATTTAGCGTTCATGTCGAGCCAATGATAAACCCACGTCTTTTGTATTAAGATATTTCGTCTAGCGTCATATTAGCACTAGTAAATGGGAATAGTGGATACGTAGCTAGTTGCATGGCATGGCGCGAGTGATACTTTGGCGACTGGTTCGAGAACGACGGGAAACATAACATGGTTGCCGTGATATAGCTCGAAAACTTGTAAATACTTCGTTGAACTCATATTCTGTCAATGTTATCAGTGATTCCACTTTAAAAAGGATATAAAGATATGAACATTCTATTCGGGTATTACATACAGCCATTTATCTGGCAAATATTTTAATGTGAACCACTTCATGAAAAAAATTGAAATATTTTTATTTCTGAACTTAAAAAAAACCTCTTCTATCGTTAACTGTACTGATAAACTTGCGTATAAAATGATTTCCTATTGCAATACAAATGAAGTATGAGTATTTTCAGGGAAAACAAACTTTGAGCACGCTTTTCTTTCGTTATATGTAGAGACTAGTTTTGTCTACATATAAAATATTAAAATCTTCAAGCAAAATGAACTAATATAAAATATTAAAATCTTCAAGCAAAATGCACTAATATAAAATATTAAAATCTTCAAGCAAAATGCACTAATATAAAATATTAAAATATTCAAGCAAAATGCACTAATATAAAATATTAAAATCTTCAAGCAAAATGCACTAATATAAAATATTAAAATCTTCAAGCAAAATGCACTAATATAAAATATTAAAATCTTCAAGCAAAATGCACCTATATAAAAATATATATATATGAATCGGTACACGTCAGTATTTTTAAAGATTGATTGCGTTTCTAAAACTGACCGATGCCAATGTTGTTCAAAGTTCATCGATTTGAACAAAGATCGAAATATACTAACTTCATTCTGTATCGAGACTGATTCGTGCCGCCTTTAAAGTGTTTTGTCAGCAAACTAAATGCACTATAACTTCACCTAACGGTCTTTAATCTATAAACATATTGCGCCAAGAATATTATATAATAGCACTTAGAATTGGTACACGACAATATTGCAACAGCCTGATTGAATTTCTCACACTGATTTGCATTCATTACGGAGGGACCACTTTTCTTAACTTAACAATAAGAAAAGTAATTCAACACGCATTAACACTTAAGTCGGCTTACCTACATATAATAATAATTTCATCTGCAAATAAAATGCAATATAACTTCACCAATGTTCCTTAACCTATAAACATATTGCGCCAGGACTATTATATAAGAGCACTTAGAAATGAAACACCACAATATTGCAAGAGATTGATTGAATGTGTAACACTGAATTACTGATGCACCGCTTTTCTTAACCCTTTCCCTCATATAGACGTTTTCTGACGCCTCTGCAGCAGACGGCTTTTTGAAAACATAGTGACTAAAGAAAAAATTGCTCAGAACGAGCAATTTCTCCTTTTGCCACAATGATTTCCACTTTTAGTCATAGGTTATCCATTCAGTTATAGAGATATTATATTTGTTGACAAAATATGTTCAAAGTCGTCTGCTGCAGAATTGTCGTATGACGGAAAGGGTTAACTCAACAAAAAGAAAAGTAATTGAACAAGCATTACATTCAGTCGGTATTTAGACTTGGCTTAAATAAATGCAATATAACGGTCCTTAATCTATAAACGTTATGCTCCAAGAATATTATATAAGAGCACTTAGGATTGGTACACGACGATATTGCAACGGATTGATTGTATTTCTCACGCTGACCGGTTATTATTACTTGGGCACCGTTTTCCAATTACAGCTGGATACACACGGCGGACCTTGTTGTTTATTGTCCGGTCTCTTCTGACAAGCCGTGAAAATAGATAAAGATTGGGATCGTCGCGGCGAGACACCGCTCTCCCCTGTTACTCTCTCCCCCCCCCCCCCCCCCCCCCCCCCCCCCCCGCTACAATATCATGGCACGCCACACGAAATCAGACCTTCGGGACCTGTAATAAACAATATAAGTTTAACTATCTCAACGCTGCAAAGGCTAAAGTAGACTAGCCTTTGTTTAAATCGGGTTACTTCATTGTTCATGTTATGAGATTTGGGTTAGTTTGATAACTATAGGTGGCATAACACAGTTGAAAGCTGATTTTCTGTTTCCTTGATCACCCCAACTTTTATTCTCTCAGTATTTCACATAATATCCATACTGGTTCGATAAAAAGGGTTTTCCTGTATCAAGGAGTGCCAGAATTGTAGGAAAATGACTGGAAGTCACACTCTCAGGCCATATTATGGAAAGAATTGGTCACAAAAGTGATCTGAAACAGGGTGAAAAAAGTAGGACAGAAAGATCACTTTGACCCTTTATTCCAAAAATCACCCAACAAAAACGCAGGGGGTTAGTGTAAAATGAAAAAGCTGCTAAATCTCTCAAAACAATAGGCAATCTGTGGAAGCAGTCAGAAATACCACGTATCCAGCTCCTTTTCAAGCAATTTTGTGTGCGAAAACTGGTATTCAAATTTACCTCTAAATTCACGCCGGAAGGAGAAGTGGGTTCAACTGAAAAATTCAATCCCATGCTTAGAGCTTACTTTTCACATTTATTAACATTAAAACCAACCATTTACCCAAAAATGTACCCAAAACTTACTTTTTGTCATTATTTCTATTTTTGACCCTGGCCAAAATCCGAATTTTCCGAAAGCTAGTGGTATGTGTCATTATAAGGTTAAACATTTCGATTTCAGGTGAGTCAGCTCATTACAAGTTGACCATCTGAATGCGTATTGTTTACAACAGCCTCAATATTGCCTTTGGCACTGAAAGAGTTAAAATATTTATGGTTCGAATTCTAAATAACCAAAGTGTCACCCGTTCTGTTATATATTAAACAGCCTCGGTGGTGAAGTGGTTGAGCGTCCGCCCTGGTCTGGGAAATTGTTTGTTCGACCCAACGTTGGGTCATTCAAAGGGTTGTGGACTTTACAACTGACTGACTGGTGAAAGCATAAATGGACCATCTGTATTGGTAACTTTCCCGAGGAAACGCCGTGATATAATAAAATAATTGTTGAAAGTGCTGTAAAACACCACACAAATATACAAACAAACCATTACGGACCCTCAGTATGTTGTTCGTTCGCAGTGTCCTGAAGAAGGCCAGTTTTCGTGTGGCTTGGATCCTATATGAGCCGTCCCGCGAGAAAATTGTGGCCGCTGCGTAAATTATCGACCCGGATCAGCTTAAGCATGCCGCGCAGGCTTACCCGGATAAGCACTTTTCGCTTCCTATGCATTTTCTGTTTCAGGAATTCTTACTCTATACCTCTATCCAACTGAAACAGAATGTGTCGGCCCGGATCAGTCTACGCGGACTGCGCAGACTGATATGGGTCGATACATTACGCAGAGGCCATAATGTGTGTTTTTTCGTGTGACTCGGATCTTATATACTCTTACAATAGAGCTGTCACTCAACACACCGTTATCAGATACCGGTTTGGTCGAGAATCTTCGTGCTGAACAATGTGACCCGTTCTTGCTTAGCTGACTGATTAATAGGTTAGCTTGATTCTTGCGTCTCTTGTTGATAAATACGCTAGACGTTTCCTTTAGCAATTATTAAAAGTATTTACGGTAAATCATAACCACATAAAACATGTTGATGATCTCTGGACGATAAACCAGTGCTATGCTAGTATTAAGCTAGGAAATGGGGCCATTAACATGGGCAATGGGGCAGTGTCTATGGACACTCATCCTTAGACACACAGAGTTTGGAGCCCAGCGGGATGGATTCCGGACGCCCTTTGTATCACTCGGTCAAGCAGATTACAAAGTGAACAGTCCAGCCCGTGTTTAACCCTTTCCCTCATACGGCAATTCTGCAGCGGACGACTTTGAATGTATTTTGTCAAAAAATAAAAAATCTCCATAATTGAATGGATAACCTATGACAAAAAGTGGAAAACGTTGTGGCAAAAAGAGAAATTGCACGTTTTGTGCAATTTCTTTTTTTGTCACTATGTTTTCAAAATGCCGTCTGCTGCAGAGGCTCCATAAAGCTTCTTTATGAGGGAATGGGTTAATTACGACCCGTGGGAAGAAAATGCAGACAATGAATAATTGGGACAAAAGAGTGTGGTTGCTATACACAGGGAATTGATATACTTGGGTTGTAGCAGAGGTTTGACTTTTTGAACAGTAGAACTTATAAAATGAATAATTGGGACAAAAGAGTGTGGTTGCTATACACAGGGAATTGATATACTTGGGTTTTAGCACAGGTTTGACTTTTTGAACTGTAGAACTTATAAAATGAATAATTGGGACAAAATAGTGTGACTGCTTTACACAGGGAATTGATATACTTGGTTTGTAGCAGAGGTTTGACTTTTTGAACAGTAGAACTTATAAAATGAATAATTGGGACAAAATAGTGTGACTGCTATACACAGGGAATTGATATACTTGGTTTGTAGCAGAGGTTTGACTTTTTGAACAGTAGAACTTATAAAATGAATAATTGGGACAAAATAGTGTGACTGCTATACACAGGGAATTGATATACTTGGTTTGTAGCAGAGGGTTGACTTTTTGAACAGTAGAACTTATAAAATCACCGTTCTGGTCGAGTGGTAAATTACTTTAGAACCCGGCATTCACGCCCATTCCCCTCCAGCTTGGCACAACAATTCTGACTGTTACACAAATAACCAACTAATCATGAATAATGATATACTATCGCATTATTTATCTGAAATCCTTCTGCAAACAGTTAAATACACCGATAAACCAAATAAAAATAAATTTATTCTATACCTCTTTTCGTCAGATATGGTTTCCTCTTTGTTAAACGGTATATACCGCTTATTAAAACAGACAACCATTATATGACCAATCATTTAACATAACAGTAAAACTAGAAAATATGTTTAGTTAAAAACATAGTCACAACAATAGGAATCTGTTCATAAAAGAGAAGTTTCGTCGTTTGCAACTCTATATTTTGAAGTTATACATTCCAAACGCGCATACTGGCGTCTTCACAAGTGGTTTTACTGCATCTTGTACCGATCAAAACGCCTTATCAAAGGCTGTAATCTCGATGCCATGACATATCCAATAAATTGTGTGAAATATATTACGTGCACTATAATAATGCATTCGAGCCATGTCAATTGATAAGGGGCTATAAAGGAGTCACGCTTGTCGGTCGGTCGGTCGGTCGGTCGGTCGGTCCGTTGGTCTGTAGACATTTCTTGTGAACACTATTTTCAGCAACCCTTGGTCAGAATTCAAATATAACTTCACAAGAATGATTGATACCAAGCCCAGTTGTGCATATTGTCGGCGTGTTGCACTTGAATTATTCTTTAAACGAGTTATGGCCCCTTGAATGTCTCATACATATGTATATTGTGAGGCACCAGCTGGGGGTATTCATCACCTTCAGTGATATTTCTAGTAGGTAACCCTTTCACTGTCGAAGTTCACAAAGTCGACTCTTCCATGTTGAACATTGTACCACGATGGTATTACTGGCTACCGTCCTCTGCGCTCATATTTGTGGGTTTAGTATTACGAACGACTCGCTGTAGTCAGGATAAATGGACCGGTAACCCCCCCCCCCCCCCCGTGATATAACTGAACAATTATTGAAAATGGCGTCAAACATCAGACAAACTACCGTATCGTAGGACGGTCTTCCGTCAGGTTGGTGGATTGATTGGGGGTTAACGTCATTTTCAACAATATTTAAGTCATATCGCGACGGCCAGTTTCCTGGCTTTCCCACACCAGTACTCCATACAACAATCTATCCAAGCGACTGGAGGCTTTTTCTACATAGACTTGATAGCCCATTGGTGGAAGACGAATGACATATGTCATAGTCACTTTTATAAACACTACGGAAATGATGTTGGCCGGGCTCGGGTTCGAGCTCTCAACCCCCGGATTGACAGCCAGCCTAGCTACCGTCTGTGCTACCGGGAGTCGTCTCTTCTTTCAGACATTGGTAATTATTCAACAGCTCATCCAAATTACCAATTCCATATTATCACACTTTTAGAAGTGTTCCGGAGGTTAAATTTCTTGGTATTGTGTGAAGTGCAGATCCAATTACAAGTGCGTGTAGACCGATAACCATCTAAATCAATCTGCATTCTAGTTGATTTCTCGGGGAATATCTTAGAATATTTCAACAAAAAGTATTCGAATATGCATGAAATATGTGGCATATATAATACATTGCAGTGAATATTAAATCCCGGTTTGATACCGCTTGAGCTGCTTAAATCATTTATATTCAATAAAACATTCCGATTGGAATTGAATATGCATTAAAAGCATTTGTGTTGAATACGACGAATCAAATTTAGAGGAAATCTGCATTGCAAGTATTGAAAGTATTTGTGACAGGCTTTGAAAATATTATGGTCTCTGCATAATGTATCGACCCAGATCAGCCTGCGCAGTCCTCGAAGACTGATCCGGGGCGACACATTCCGTCTCTGGGGGATAGAGGTATAGAGTAATGATTCCTAAAACAGAAAATCCATAGAAGGCGAAAAGTGTCTGTCCAGGTTAGCCTGCGCGGCGTGCTTAGGATGATCCGGGTCGATACTTTACGCCGGGTCAACAGCGTTGGTTTTCTCGAGGGACGGCTCTTTTAGACTATTTACAAGCCACAAGCCATTTACAAGTATTTTCGGCATATAGAATACAGTGGGCTATCGATACATCGAACATGTGATAATTCGATACTAGCGATAAATCGAACATTTGATAATTCGATAACTCGAACATGTGATAATTCGATAATAGCGATAAATCGAACATGTGATAATTCGATACTATCGATAACTCGAACATGTGATAATTCGATACTAGCGATAAATCGAACATTTGATAATTCGATAACTCGAACATGTGATAATTCGATAATAGCGATAAATCGAACATGTGATAATTCGATACTATCGATAACTCGAACATGTGATAATTCGATACTAGCAATAAATCGAACATGTGATAATTCGATACTAGCGACAACCTCGAACATGTGATAATTCGATACTAGCGACAACCTCGAACATGTGATAATTCGATACTAGCGATAAATCGAACATGTGATAATTCGATACTAGCGATAACTCGAACATGTGATAGTTCGATACTATCGATAACTCGAACATGGGATAATTCGATACTAGTGATAACTCGAACATGTGATAATTCGATACTAGCGATAACCCGAACATGAGATAATTCGATACTAGTGATAACTCGAACATGTGATAACTCGATACTAGTGATAACTCGAACATGTGATAATTCGATACCAGCGATAACTCGAATATGTGATAATTCGATACTAGCGATAACTCGAACATGTTATAATTCGATACTATCGTTTAACTCGAACGCATTTCCGGATCCCCGACAGAGTCACACCAAAAATATTAAAATAGGAATGTTCTTATAGTGTAAGAAGATGAAATTGGTAATATTGTTCGACTATATAGGGTGTTCTACATGAAAAATGCGTAGAAAGTGCAACAACTGAGGGCTAAAATTGGTTGATTTACATGGATACATCGAATGAATTTCTTTGGTGTATTATGCATGACCTATACGTATTCAGCCGTATATATATATATAGGATCTGACATGTGTTGTCATTTGATATAAAGTTTTATCAAACGATTTCGAGAAATTTGTTATTAAGCGAGCCTCTGGCGAGCTTAATAACACATTTCTTGGACGAGTTTGATAAAACTTTATGAAATGACAACGAATGTCAGATTATTTTTATCACATGACGAAAGACAAAAAGAAAATCGGTTTATCGCTGTCAGAAAATAGTTCCAACATGTAATACTTTTAAATAGGCTGTTAACTTATCACACAAAAAGATATTTTCATGACCGATAATGGTCCCCTTACCTCGTCCATCTATCGTGACGTTTGTGTTTACCGGCTACACGTTCTCAGCCATTATGTAAACATTCGCGGATGAATACACACATAGTGATTCGGTCTCGTTATATTACACGTGTGACAAATAAAGAAATACGTAATGGGTATAATACATCGGATACAAGCATTGTCATGTGATAAAAAAGATATAAACATCTAAGCCATTACTTATCTATGAATACAAACTGTCTCGTAGTCTACTGCTGACGGCCGAGACTTGGTAAACCGACTTTCAACACGCAATGTAGTCGTTATTTACTGACATAAGTGTATGCTAGCCAAGCATTTAACTTTTAACAAAACTTGTCCCGTCACCAGCTATAGTAATTGAGATATAATCAAACCTGTGACTGAAATATCGACTCCCTGTCTATAGCAACCACACGTTTAGTTTCCCGAGTACTCATGTTGTTCATAAACAACTATATTTGACGTTGATGACACTATAATTAATAGCGATATTCCAGATGTTACCAAGATGTTTTCAAATGTGTCTGATGCCGAATTGGTATACGTAGGACAGGGTTAAATTGTATAATTGCGCCGCATAATTTGTGTTAATTGTCATCATATTTTCTTAGTGTAAAACTGTCCTTGAATACGGCAACATTGGGACCTTGACCTTTGGTATATTGTTTCATTGTAACCTTGACCTTTGGTATATTGATCATTGTCATCATATTGTCTTAGTGTACAACTGTCCTTGAACATGGCAACATTGAGACCTTGACCTTGGTATATTTTTTCATTGTATCCTTGAACTTTAATATATTGATTCCAGAAGTCGTAAATCGTAAGACTAAATCAGTTTTTACTAATTTCGATGGTGGACCGTATTGTAATTATTTTTCATGATGCACTATTCGTTCTCATTCCGTCACTACAACGGTTACAGGCATGCAATGCGATGCGATGCCTACATGCAGTTTGGAATACTGTCATTTCTCAATCAATATGGTTTTAATGTTTTGTGCAGTTTTGTTATCAAAGGAGACGACGACACAGGACACAGGAGCGATTAACTAGTATGACAAAAATGAAAAACTACACGAATAGGTTGAGTGAAAAATTGCATTTTAATTGTAAATGCCATATGTAGCATTCCAAATAACAGTGGAAAAGGGCAGTTTAACTGTAAATGCCATATGGAAATTGACAAATAACAGTGCCAAAAATAATTTTAATTGTAAATGACAAATGTAACTTTCCATATAGATAACAACTATTTGTGATATATCCGGGCAAAAAAACACGCCAAGGTCGAAGAGCGACGCCTTTTATAGAGTAGATCCTATCTATAGGTCTGGTCCTCAAAGTAATGTCTCAGTGAATCAAGAAGAAATTATTTGAGTTGAAACTGTATTGGATTAACGGGCAAAAACTGATTTCAATACACGAAACACCTCTACCCCATACATAAAGCTCTGCTATAGTATTGCGTCCCCAGGGCTACACTATTTTATAACCAGCTCCTTAACTATGCATAAATATTTATCTCTCGGCCCGGACGCCCACCGAACTGGATAGAATTACCCCCGGCACGCAATACAATCGTTCATTTCGGTGAGACTCGCCAGGATAACGTGTCATGTTATATCTCCAATTGTGTCAACATGCAGATATACGGGTGAAAACAAACCGTATATTTGCATTTTCTAGATTTATTGCCCGATATATATATTTATTGGTGTCGTATGACTTGAATGCGGGCTGTGGTTACTTCGACGAAACAGTTCCAATTGGTGTTTTCACTGTTTCAGAAAAAAAGGCGTAAAAAGAAACACCATCTTTAACACATGGTGCGTCATTTGCTTAATAGTACGTTTATGCTTTACGGTAAATTGTTGACAGACTGCAGACGGAAACGGTAAATTGGAATAGCGTCGTGGTTTTAATGGTAACATAAAGTTATTTACATAAATCGAAGGAAATGGAGGCGGTTTTATTTACGCTTAGATGTCCTCACCAGAAATACGGCGGTTCTGGAGGTTTGTTGCCGAGCCGGTAGATTAGTCAGTAGCATTGCGGGCTGTCAGTACCAGGGTTGTGAGTTCAAACCCGGCTAGCCAAACCTTCTGTCCGACGTTAGACACAACAAGAAATATAAACGGCGATCGATATGAGAAAACACTAAGAAATAGAACATGCGCATAGTATTTGACTTGAATATCAGAAAGGTTCTATGTGATCGGCAATCTCCATCCAGCTTCAGTTTCTATAAGTAGATTATCAAGGCCGGGAATACGCCACATGACTGGAGATTACGCGAGGCTCCCAAGAGGTGTATAAGTTTCAAATGACTATAGATAACTGAACACTTATCATGTTTCAAAAATAATTAATATTTTGCTCTAAATTATTATATTTCATACGTTTTCACTGATTTGTTTCACTGAAATTTATTTCTTAAGGAAAACGATTAAAAGTTTATATGCAGTACATTTCAATTTAAAACTTCACCTTATTAGTGCCTCTCGTAGTATCGCCAACTTAACTATGAACCAATCAAAACGTTTCATGTCCTTTATTTCTTCGACATTATTCATTAAGTACAACATTTGATTGGTCTACAATCTAGATCATTTGTTTAATATCTAGGTCAAAACTGAGGTTAAACAGCTATCGCCGACAAAAACAATGTGAAAATCATCACTCGTCTTAACACTTTCATCGCCGAATTTCACAAAGTATACTCTTCCATGGTCCACACCATCTTCCATGGTCCACATTATCTTCCATGGTCCACTCCATCTTCCATGGTCCACTCCATCTTCCATGGTCCACACCATCTTCCATGGTCCACACCATCTTCCAGGATCCACTCCATCTTCCATGGACCAGTCCATGTTTCGTCTCTCCTGAATCTGCATTGTTTGCAAAAGCCTTCAATTGCCTTTGTCAGCAAAATAGTTTTAGGAATCACTACTCTGTAGGCATATATCACCCTTGGACGGAATGTGTCGGCCCGGATAAGCCTACGTGGACTGGGTCAATACATTACGCATAGTCCATAGTGTTGGTTTTCTCGTGGAACGGCTCACATGTACTGGGAAGTTGTTGAAGACGGCGTTTATCCTAAATCGGTCAATCAATTATTAGTATTAGTATTAGTCTGAAGATAGTGTAACTTTCTTCAATAGAAACACATTATATACGCATCCAAACTCAGGGAGCTTTTGAAAACATTGTTGGAAATGCAGAAATTGTCTCTTTGTACTGCAATGTTGTTTTCCGCTCCTTATATAAATACCGTTTTATAAAAGAATATGTTTACAAATATGACCTTCTTCATAATTGGGAAAATATACAACTGTCTTTCTAACGAGGTTTTTTCGTTCTATAAAGGTGTCGCTTATAAAGGTTATGCTGTAAATCAAATATAAAAAAAACAGATAGATATTTCTTTATGTCATATAAAGATTTATTAAACGAGTTCAAGAAATTTGTTATTAAGCGAGCCTTCAATGACAACGAATGTCAGATTATTTTTATCACATGACGAAACACAAAAAGAAAATCAAGTTTTCGCGGTCAGAAAATAGTCCCAACATGTAATACTTAATACATTCTTAACTAATCACAAAAAAAAAAAATTTATGACCGATACTGGTCCCTTTACCTCGTCTATCTATCCTGACGTATATATAAGTATGAAAATATGAAAAATTAAGCAAGAAAAGGAGATCGAACATATAAACATGAAAATATGAAAAAGTGAAAAAATTAGCACATCAAGAAGAAAAAAGCAAAAGAGATTGAACATATAAGCATGAAAATACGATGGGAACACTGATGAATAACTATTATGTGTGTGGTTTGTTGGAGGCTAGCGCAAGTTGTAAAATGTTTGAAAGGTAGGTGTAGTTAGTTAGCATTCTTGTCAAAACGAAAAACAAGGCATGCAAATGATAAATCCAGTGTATTACCCATTGATAGACCTTACGAAGTAAGTAAGGTCACACACAGGGCATGATTGAGTTGGTGTGTTTGATACAAAGCAGGATGGATACGGAATGAGGGAGTAAATTAGTAAATAGATGAATAAGCAAGCGAATGCATTATTGAATGGATAGATGAATTAATGAAAGGAGTAATCAGGTGAGTGAGTGAATGAAAGATCGAGTGAGTGAGTGAAAAAATATTGAGTGAGTGAGTGAATGTATGAATGAATAGAAGAATATTAATGAATGAGTGAATACATGAGTGAATGAACGAATGAATGAATGCACGAATGAAAGTTTGTATGGATGTCAAGTCAGTCGACTAATCTAACACTCAATCAACTAACCAATGAATCAACCATTCACTGTAATAATAACGAGTCTCAGAATGAACGACCGCACACAAGTACACCCAAACGAACGAGAGGGCGAATGAGTAAATGAACGACTGAATTACAATTGTGTCAATACAGTCATCAATTTAGCATTCTACATATATAGGATTTAATAACAAACGAGTTGTTTTCCTGTCAGTCACGTGGCAGTGCACCCTTTCCCATGTTCACCAGATAATACAGCTGAAAACTGTCTACATTGGTGCCAGAATGATATTGCACATTGGGACGGGTTAATTAACAGATTTATGTATTGACAACATATTATGAATAATGTTGATTACACTCCGATCTGGTATCAAGGTACACAATGATGAGCTACTATCACTCGCAGTATGTACCTCGAGTCCAGCAATGCAGTCTAAGATCTGGGTAAATGCATCTTTTTTCATGAGATGTAGGAATCCATTCATGCCAGATGACTCTATAATATTTGTCCACAGTATTTTTCTAATGTTATCATTTGCTGAGCAGAAACACATCCTATGCAGCACTATGTCATCTACAAGCCTTTCACACTCGCCACATTTTAGCGGATATTTTCCAGAGAATAACTTACATAGGATGTAAACTGCTGCATAACATGTATTTCGGCTCATAGAGTTTTCCCTTAACATTTCCCAAAACATACAGGGGCAGTCTGCATAAAACAGTCTATTAAAGTATGTAAGTGTTAGCTTTTGTGGTTTATTTGCCTTACGTTGTGCAAGCTCCTTTTCCCAAATGTGTGATCGTACAATTGACTTCCAAGTTCTTATTGATGGAAAAATAGCTGTCTTGAGAAATGTTACGAGAGAATCATACAGTTCGTATTCATGTGCAAATCGATAGTTTTGTTTAGTTTCGATTTTGAATAATAGTTGAATGTTTTTAATTTGTGTGATAAAAGTGATGCATACATAGTCATACTAACTTTTATCTAATGTACTGCTAATGATCTGTAATCTTTGTCTACAGTGTTTGAAATGTACTTTAACATCGAGCAATCCAGCAAACAGTAATCCTGTTTAAGTCACACATAGCGGGAAAAAGGATAACAACCTAACATAGCCATTATTTGCAGACGAGTGGTCAATGGGGAATAAGATGTGCTTATTAGCCGTGTTTATATTACGCATGTTGTGTTTTATAACGGGACACCGGTTTTCCATTAGGACAAGTCTCGAGCTATTGGCTTCATTATCTGAAGTCCAGTGACAGAGTTGAACACCTTAACCCATTCCCAACATGCGAACAAACCTGCAGCAGACGACTCTGAAACCTTCCAGTCAAAGATTGCGTAATTCTCTAGAACTGAAATTGTAATTATTGAAAACGGTTGAAAACATTATAGCCAAAGGAGACTTGCTCATTGTGAGCAATTTCTTCTTTTTCCACAATATTTTCAAAATTCGTCTGCTGTAGAAGTGTCAGAAAGCGGATGTATGTGGACGGGGTTAGATTATAAAGCTTCGTGTTGGTTTTACAGTATTATTGACTACTGATCATATAGTCTACGACCAAAACAAATTACCTGTCTGGAAAACTATCTTTAGTACCAACCAGTCCCATCTCTCACGTGTATCCAGCACCGCCCAACGCCCCTCGCAACAGCTTATTTCACTCTATCCAGCTATCTAACGTCCCCTGGCTTTGGAATTCTTGGAGAAGGTCTAACGCCGACATATTGAATCAACGAGTGCTTTGATTGTTGTAAATAGTTTTCGATGTTTGAAAAATATAATTCCGACCATTCATTTGTGATACCGTCCCTTTAAAGGTTTGTTTTGCAGCAACAGTAAGATGTGAACAACTTGAATTGCTTGAGTCCTTCAAATCGATTTGGACACCAAATTATGTAGAGATCAATTAGGAGAATCCAGGTTCATTGTTTGAGCTGGCCTAGTCTTTAGAATTCTCGAAGAAGGTCTAATGAAGACAGATTGAATCAAATAGTGCTTTTAGTATTATAAATAGTTTATGATAATTGAATATAAAATTGCTATCATTAATTCATTATGCAGTCCCTTTTAAGATTGGTTTCGCAGGGTTAGATGTGAACATTGTGAATTGCTTGAATCCTACATCAGAAGATTTAACCTTTTAAATCACAATGGGATTTTAAGATGCCTTCCTCCGAATGGCACTTTAATGATGATGTATACATTCTGTGTACATTTATGGCATTTGATTTGCATTCGTAATCCTTTCCCACTTGTAGACATTTTGTTGACCGTTTTTTTTTTTTTAAACGTGGTAATAAGTATAACAATAATGAACAGTTTCTCAATTCGCCAATATGTTATCAACTCTTTATAATAATTCTACTTTCATTTATAGAGGTTTTCCATGGTTATGTCTAGATGTTTTCAAAGTTGTCTCCTGTCTATTTGTTTTACGTGAACAAGCGTAAAAATCATACAAGTGACGGTTTAAAACGGCTTATTTGAAAATATTTCGGGAAACCCTTCAAACGAAACTATCTTAGTTACGCTGTCTTTAGCCTTACTCTGCGGTACGCACTTTTAACCCTTTCCCACCTGCATAGGCATCAAGGCGCTTATATACCAGACAACTTTTGAAAACAGTGTGAAAAATAGCCAATTATGAGCAGTGTCTCCCTTGCCACAAAATGTTTGCAACTCTGTTCAATAAGTAGAATTTCATTTATTTAGAGTTTCAATATTTTTGTTTCCCGCATCTACACGAATCAGCAGCAGACGACATTTGGATACATTGTGGAAAAAGGAGGCGGTGCTCATAACTAGCAAATTCGCCCTTTGTTCTTCAGCTATGTTCGATTATTTAACTCGTTCAGCGCCAATGGCAATATTGAGGAATTTGCAAACAATGCAGAATCAGGTGAGTCAGGCGGTAACGAGCTGTCTCACCTGAAATCAGCATTGTTTGCTTTAAAATTATTAAAATATTTCAAAACAATTATTACATGAAATATGGAGACGCCCGATTTTTAACAAGGAAGAGTTTACTTTAAACAAATCGGCGGTGAAATAGTAACGGAGAGTTGAGATACTTTAGTTGAGATGTCGTCTGCTCTGCGTTTCAGGATAACTCAACTATTTCCCTCGTTCCCGAAATTAAACAAACCTAAATTAACTAGTGTCCATTGCTAACCGCGTGTGCATACACTATCACGTGATTATACTGTGACGTTACAGCTTATCCGTGTCTGAGCATTACTGTTTTATTTCACAGAAATACGCCTAAAATGATGTATGTCTACTATTACTAATTACTAATTACTAATTAACTCGCTTTAATAGATATCTGTCTTGATAGCGTCATCCGGGTTAACTCAACTATGTTTCTACTTAACCCTTCACCTCATATAGACGCTTTCTGACGCCTCTGTAGCAGACGGCTTTTTGAAAACATAGTGACAAAAGAAGAAATTGCACAAAACGTGCAATTTCTCCTTTTGCCACAATGTTTTCCACTTTTTGTCATAGGTAATCCATTCAATTATGGAGATTTTCTATTTTTTGATAAAATACGTTCAAATTCGTCTGCTGCAGAATTGCCGTATGAGGGAAAGGGTTAACGAAATCAACGAAACAATGCTTTATCAACCGTCTTAACAACGTGTTATATCAAGTATCTAGGCACGCATTATCACGTGGTTATGATATGACGTTAACTATTTGCCTTGTCTAAGAAATACTGTTTTATTTCACGCAAAAAACTCCTTAAATTTAATGGCGTTATTAATTGTCGCAACATAATCTATCCTGCATAACTCAGCTATTTGTCTATTTCACGGAGTCAACAGACACCGCATTGTCTTTTGAAAACAAAAACGGTGTCCATTTCTAAACACGTGCATTCTACATCTCGTGGTTATGTTATGTAGTTACAGATGAGGCTTGTCTAAGAATGACTGTTTTATTTGACAGAAATACGCCTGAAATGAATGACGTCTGCCACTGTCTAGTTAACCTCTGTAAATAGCTGTTTTTCTTTACCCTTTTCCCTTTTTCAGACGCATTTTGTCGCATCCGCAGCAGACGAATCGTGAAATAAATTGTTGCAAAGTAAAATTTCTTAAAATGAGGATATCCTCTTTTTTTGTCATAATGTTTACAACTGTTTTTAAATATTTCTTCCTTAGAAATTATTGATTTTGTTATTAAAGTAGCGTTTTATATGTTGCCTCGGTGTATTCAAAGTAATCTGTTGCAGATTTATTGTATGTGGGAAAAGGATAAAAGCCTCTGCTGGAATATTTCAACCTAATCTGAGTTGTAACTGGGTCCCGAAAATCCCCAAAAACCCTATGTTGTCGAACTTTAAACAAATCGAGTCAATGGCCATACGTGATTAGTAGTATCTACTGAAGACGACATATATGAAACGTGAAGGCTAAAAGAGGTCTGACTCATTATGATAGATTTTGTTGCAAACCTGTAAAAGTAAATTTCTAACTTTCCCCAAAATATTTTCAAACACTGATTGCCACAGGTAGCGTGTTAATGGGGACATTAATTGTGGTGAAGTGGTCATATCGTCCCGCCCGGACGCGGGAGACAAAGATTCCATCCCCAGGCGGTTATACACACAATGGCAGAACTGGCCTTAAATGTTATACTCTCATTGTTGCGGTGATAGAATTACGACTGATGCACTTGTATCGGGATAAATATAACTGTTACAACTGGTAAACTACAAAACAGAAAACACCCATTTCAAGAAACGTCGATATATAACTTTTATACTGTTGAAAGCGTCGTATAACACGATTCAAACACTACAAATTCAAAACAGATTGTGATAACGGTTGTAGGTATTCAGCGAAAAAAAGACTTTTCCGTATTCAGACGCTTTCTGATACCTCTGCAACAGATGGTTTTGGAAACTATTGTAGCAAAAGAAGAAATAACTCATAATGAACAATTGAGCTGGAAACGTTAAATTGACCTAGTTATGTGCTTATTTTATTGTCTCTAAATAATGTTTAGAAACCATAGAAACGGATGTATTCGTTTCTCAAGTGTATGCCGAAGGATTACTCCATTACAGGTTATGTTGTTACAAGGATTTACTAAATGTAATTACTGTTAATTATATTTATCTGTGTTTGCCATGCTAGAGGAATTCGATTAGCGGATATATAGTGCTTTCTGCAGGATCATCCATGCAACAATACTCCAATTGCGCACGACTTATTTGGCTCTGTACTGTCTGTATATTCGTCATCAGACGTTTCAAACACATTTGTGAAGGAGTATCCATTTGTAACCCTAACATAAAGCGCCGGCAGATACTTCTTCACGAGGTATCCGGCGTGGCCGAGTATTAGAGTGGGGGATTTGAAACCGGGCATCACTGCTACTAATGACTTATTGATAAACAGTCTAGCTTGCGGCCGTCATGGTGGGATGCGTTTGGACAATGCTTATTTATAATAAGTACTAGAACTGGTCTGTTTACCTAAGGCTCATAAAATATTATTTTGTCCTCGTGATATAACTGATTTAATGTTAGAAAAATGACGTAAAACTTAAATGTAAAAACAAATACAGTCATACCTGTGTTTAAAGACCATCCATGGGAAGTGAATAATCTGGTCTTTGTTCACAGGTGGTCTTAATTGCGTGTTCATTTATACAGAAAATGAGTTGTTGTGAAACTAAAAATATGGTCGCTATAGACAGGGAATTGCTATTTCAAGGTGGTCTTTACTACAGGTTTGACTGTATATTTACAATAACAAAACACATCCATCAAATAAGAATAGACGAAAAAGGACGCATCGTATAACAGGAGTATAAACTAGACTATTCGAAACACAGACAATGAATTCCGAAACCAATATAGCCCGTTCCGTAGATGCGATCATGATAGAGCTGTCTGTCATTTTACAAAGACCCGAAGGTCGCTAACATGTACGTCCACATATCAATCAAATCCAAGAAAATAAGTACGAGGGATTTGGCCCATCTTGACCTCATTTTATTGACGCCAGTTCATGGTCCGCAATCTTGTTTATCCGATAACTATTTAATCATTGTTTTCTAACGTAACTTTTCTTTGACTATTTGTCCGCTTCTATACTTTTTAAAATAAATCTGTCACATGTATGTGCTATTTTCTGGTTTATTGTCCCTTTTAACATACAACAAATCATCATAGAGCCGAGTACCGCTAACATGTGGTACATCCACAGCTCAATCAAATCTACCGAATTAATGAGAAAATCATGATCAGAAGTAAAACAAAATTCTGATATGTCTTATGCTACAGAAGCATCAAAAAACGTCTGGATTAGTAATCAAACCGCCAATGGCACTGTAGTGGCGATCGTATGGAAAATCCTGCAAAGTAACAAGCAGTATATCGGTGTAGGGCTTGCGCTTTCCCTTTATCTTTTGACAGTAGAATAATGTTAGTTTGCCAGAATGTTGTTTTGGTGATTGTTTAGTTACGTTCTGAAACTGGTCATGATGTGTTCAAAAGTAGGCCATTCCAAATTTATGAAAAATCTAGTTGGTACTCGATAGACTAGCTACCGCTTTAGCTCATTAGAATGGCTATTTGTAATCTAAATTGTTCGGGTAATCACATGTTCATCAACAGGTCGCTAGGCCATATTAAGATAAAATATTGTGTACGCTTTAGAAATGACAACATTATCAAGAAAGGAGAGAAAACAGTATCCATTAGTTTGGTGTTTGTTTCAATGATGTCCGATATTAAACAGGTCTGTTTAATTTAGTCCCTTCACATTGCATGATTGAGGGTTGTCAGAGACATATAAACACAGTGTATTTATATGTCTCTGAGGTTGTTAAACTGCTTCGAAACATTTGAGTGCAAAAACAAACACAAAACATGCACAAAAAGCACAATTTCACTATTTGCCAAACTGTTCAATTTATAAAAATATAGGCATATATTATAATGCTCGATCTCCAAACTAAATAAGGCTACCCTTTCAGCATTGATTGCTAATTGCCTCTAGAACGCTGACATCGTGTGTCCTTTAAACCTTTGTAAACCAGTCTTATCATGTAGACGCTTTCATATATTTAAACAACTACAAAATGAAGCGTTTATAATATTGAGATTTAAAAACTCGCGAGCTATTTATAGAACCTTTTGGAATTTCCAGATTTGAGTATCATCAGAGTTATTTGCCGTTATTTGCAAGGCAGAACGCGCAATGATATTTATTATCTGCCAAATCATGACGAAGATAATATTTACATATTTTAACTATTTTATTCTTTATTTGTTATTTTCTTCTCTCAAATGACTGTTATACAATGAAATTATTTCTAGTGACTTCTTATACTTCGCTAGATTTTGTAAAGCCTTTACGTCATTGAAACAGGGCGGAAGTATATATATATAAGTTTTCCTAATGATTTCCAAACAATTATCGTTTTCCTTTTTTCCTATTTTTCTTTGTTTTTATCATTTGTCTGCTATTTGACTTCGTTCAAACTAAACGGTTATATGTATGTGATATGTTAGGCAAACTTCAACATTTCCTTGAATACAATATATTCATCATACAACTAGTATGATAAGGGCGAAAATACCATGGTTGATACGGAAATACAATATACTGGCTAAAAACAAAGACTATTAACTACGAGCCAATACGCCCGTTTTGAATATAAGATAATGATAGAAGTGACCGTCATATACAAAGGGTCCCGACCGACGCTTACAAAGACATCCGTGGATTAATCTCGTTCACTTATAAAACAACAAGACATCATCCATGATTAGCTTCGTTTTTTTTTATATTGATTGTTTTTGTGTGTTTTATGCTGATTTCAATAATTGTTACGTTACATCACGACGTACACTGGGTAGGTTACCAGTACGTATCGTCCTGTCACCAGCCAGTCAGTCGTACTGCTAACCCCGCAACCGTGAACTTCACAGAAGGCAGCCATTACTACAAGTAGAAACGGTTAACTTACCACGGAAATACCGTTTTAAAACTGAAATACTGTTGAAAGCGGCGTTAAATACCATATAGAAAAACAAACAAGATATCTGTTTGTGATGTCCTAGTCCTTGGCAGGATATGTGTATCTCATTATAGAATAGCGCTACACTGACTTGTATTTGATGGACATATGCCACGAATTATCGTCTTCCTGTCTTCATTACCGAGTGGTAAACGTCTGGAATTTGTAACCGGGTGTCTGGGGTTAGTTCCCCAATGTACATTTCTTAGCCTAGTACTTGTCTGGTTACCGAGGGATCATGAATACATGAACTGTCTTGGTGAAATAGTGTTTACAACGATGTAACAACCCAATAGAAGAAAAAAAAAATCATTACAAAAAAAAGGCAAATTTGGTATTAGACCGTTGGTTCTGGAAAGCGTAGTTATATTGCATGTGGAAATATAGCTGCCTTCGCATCCATGCTAGTGGATACAAATGAATACTGTGTGCACTTATTTGTGAATTTCTTTCTACAATGCGTGCTTAATCTGGAGTAAAGTGTATAGACAGATATGACTGATCTATTTGTATGATTTGTCTTAACTGCTAAGGCGTCATTCATATCAAATGTGGTTCTGTTTAAAAGAAAGTAGCTCGGCTTTCGACCGACTTTGAGATCGGAGAGTTATGTTATCAAATGCAATGCATATGACGTAGTACGAACAGCATGCATCCCTTGTTAAGATAACTAAATTCTTTCAAATACTAAAATGTGTTTAAATATGACTCCAAATTAAACAATGTTTTTTTCTGTTTTCTATTTTCATGTGCTGTTTCGCATTGGCAACCTATAGGTGAGTTATTTTCTTTATTTCTTTCTATGTTGTCCTAAATCCCCAAGTAATCGCGATAGTCTATTTTCAAAGAATATACATGCACAATCGTACGGATAGTGTTAAGGAAGTGAGTTGTGTCGTGCATTTTCGCTTGATAAACACAGGTAACGTATTGACTTCTTTTTACACATAATATACCGAATAATTATCTGAGTTCCAACTTCCCTTTGTTTAAATATAGTTAACCCTTTACCTGATGCCGAAGTGGTTTTACATCTCGACAGCAGACTACTGTTTTAACCAAATTTGAAACAAGAAATATCTTTAAAAAAGATAAACGGCGATCAATATGGGAAAACACTAAGAAATCGAACATGGGCATATTATTTGACTTGAATATCAGAAAGGTCCTATGTGTTTACCAAAGGGTAATCCATTATCAGTTTCTATAAATATATTATCAAGGCCGAGAATACGCCACATGACTGGAGATTACGCGAGGCTCCCAAGAGGTGTACATGTATAAGTTTCAATTGACAACAAATAACTGACAACTTATCATGTTTCAAAAATATTTTAAATATTATATTTCATACGTCTAGATCATTTGTTCAACATCTAGGTCAAAACTGAGGTTAAACAGCTATCGCCGAAAAATGAGAAATATAACTCCATTCAATTATAATATACTGAAAAGTGAAGAGATTTATCCTATTGTTGTCGAACTGTAGTCAAATTAAGGTTCTCATTTAGAAACGAATATTACTCCATAGTAAACGATGACCGTTCATCGGGACCTGTGGAACGGAACCATGGAACATACTCCTAAGCTTGCGCATGCGCCGTACGCACTTTGGTAAAGATTTCCCCCTTTTCTTTATTTACGCGGACAATTGTCATAGACTTCTATGGAAATCACAAACATCAGAGGCATTATCAGCTACTTCACAACCAATATGAAGTCTGTTTTTCGTCCATTCCACCAACATTACTAAGCGTTAAGTAATACTTAAATACTTAAAAGCATATTTCGTCATTTTTGTTTCCCTAATATTTTGTAAGATACGAATAGTGGAATGTATTTAAGTGAATGACTTAGTTGATATAAATATATACCTTACTGACTTACAAAATGTGTTAAGAATTGAAATCTTATGGCATTTTTATTAGGAAAACAAAAATGATGAAATAAGCTTTTAAGTATTTAAGTTTTACTTAGCGCTAAGAAAGGTTGGTGGAATTGGACTCAGGTCCTTTACCTGTCCGGGTGTCCATATGCTATACGAGGTCAATTGAAAATAAATTATTTAAAAAATGACAAAATTATTTACAAACATTTCAAAACATTTTCCACGTATAACTGGGTAGCAGTTCTGTGCCAGATCATATGCATCATGATTGTTTTTTACAGTACGCCGATAATGTACTTTACTACCAAAACATATCGACGGTAAGTTAGTAGACGGTTATTAGTATCAACAAAATAAATATATGTTCAAATGTCTTTTGATCCAACGAGACGGGGTTTCCTTAGACGAACAAACATATCTGCTGTCAACCCTAGATAAATGAATATCAATTTCCAAGAAACACATTGAATATATCGATGACAAATGTAAACGAATATAAATGAAATAATGTAAAAAGAAGGTTCGTTCGTTGATTGCATTGTTCAGACAGGACGGTATATTTGCATATGAGCCCGTCTACGAGAAAAGGTACACGTTGGCTTTGGTTAACAGTAAAGATCCAGACAAAACTGTCTGACCATGATATATAGTGTTTACATATTACTAACATAAGCGTTTTGGAAGTGAAACGGTTGTAACTAAAAACCTATTTTGAAAACCCTGGTTTATGGGGCAATTTTGACCCCTTTGTAAACAATGAAAATTTGGGTGCCATCGCTCAAAACGAGCAATTGCACCTAAATTTACATTGTTTACCAAGAAAAATGAAGTAACATATTGAACGCCTGCAACGTCGAGGTATTGCGATTTCACTGTAGTCCATATGCAACGCGAGAACTTTCGAATGTGTTGCCTATATATCGAGGGCTTGGCGTGAAACGGTTGTAACTTAAAACCTATTTTGAAAACCCTTGTTTAGGGGCAATTTTGACCTCTTTGTAAACAATGCAAATTTAGATGCCATTGCTCGTTTTGAGCAATGGCATCTAAATTTGCATTGTTTACCAAGAAAAATGATTTAACGCTTATAAAGACTTTATGGGGAGGTGATTAACCTTGGTAAAAAAATACCAATTTCAGTTACAACCGTTTCACGCCAAGCTCTCGATATGATTATATTCTGTTCAGAATTGCAAACATGTTCCCTTTTCCAACGAGCGTGCTTATTTACGCATCTGAGGAGACACTTCACACTGCTATCTGTTGTCCCACCTCGAATGACCTGAGACGTTATATTTCCTCATAGAAAGAAACTTAATCATGTTCTCTTCGACGTAAAGGTGGTGTGTTGGCGAGACGAATATGACAAATTGCACGATCTGTATTCTCGGTGGAGACATTGCATGGTCTTATTGCTTCCAGTAAACTCCAGTAAAACCTGTGATTAAAGACCACATATGGGGAAGAGACCATACAGGTCTTTGTTAACAGGTGGTCTGTGTATACAGGGTCGGTCATTTATGCGGAAAATGAGTAATTTGGAAATTAAAAGTGTGGTGGCTAAAGACAGGGAATCGCTGAACAAAGGCGATCTTTATGCAAATTCGAAAACGATACGACACGTTATATATTATATACTGAATGATACAATATAGAGATTTCCCAACTTTAGAAAACCTATAACATGCTTTTTGAATACTGAGCAATATCGCCCAGTGTGCGATATAGCTCACTACATGTAGCCGGATTTTCGGAACTACTTTTTTAAAATCTCTTTTAAACACATTTAAGCTCCGTTTTCACTACTTAACACTTTATTTCCATGATGAACCGTTAAATAATCCACAATTGCACTTTTAAATCCGCAAATAAGAGCTTGAATCGACATGACACAAGTTTATTTCAATGTACTCATTGTCGGTGACGTCACGCAAAACTGGCAGATTACGTCAGTCAGATCTCGCCACTTCTGAGCTAAAAATAAATGAGCTGCACAGGGGTATTGTCGTTTAAAAACAAAAATTATCGCCGAGTATATAACATATAGTTTAATAAACATTGTTTTCATGATTTGGGAATTAAATCCCTCGTGAAAGAGATTCTTGCATATAAAAACTCGTGCGCTATGGCGCACTCGTTTTTATATCGCAAGAATCTCTTCCACTTGGGATTTAAATCCCGTATCATGAAAACAATGTTAATTAAACTCTATATATTAAACAGCTAGAACTAGCAATATATACATCATTGGGCCGAGTCCCGGTAGCTCAGTCAGTAGCGAGGCGGGCTGTCAATCCAGGGGTTGTGAGTTCGAATCCCGGCTCGGCCAACTTTCTTTCCGACGATTGACAACAGTCAATGCGACATGCGTCATTTGTCTTCCACCAATGGGCTAAGTCTATGTGGAAAAGCAGCCAGTTGCTTGGGAAGATTGTTGTGTGGAGTACTGCTGTGAGAAAACCAGGAAATGCATGAGTAGGTGAACTGGCCGCCGTTATATACCTGAGAAATTGTTAAAAACGGCGTTAAACCCCAATCAATCAATATACATCATTGGATTGCACTATTAGGCGTAAAGGTGTCGAAAGTTATTTCATGTTAGACAGAGAATATCATAACCATACCAAATTGGCAAGTAGGCCAGCAATCACACGGCCAATGCGGACTGCTCTATCAACAAGACGAACGAAATAATGCAGGTGTGGAATAAAAGAAATTAAAATGTGAACGACATAATAACCTTTGTAAGAAAATATCAACAGAAATCAGCGGTTAAAGTAGCCTGTTATTACTCTTTCATGTCATAATAATTGTAGATAATCATTTCCGTGGTGTCATGTTTTTAGATAAAAGTGTAAAGATTCAAGTACTTTACCATGACAATCGAGCGCCTATTCGTGAGAAGATAAAGCAACCCGATATGCTGTTTTAAAAGATATTGGCATTTACTGAAATGATTTGAAATATGTCGTGATGGTATTGTTTAATACATAGATAGATACCGGACTCCAGCCTGGACACGTCTGTCTATATTGGTTTGATTACATTTATGATGGACTCGCCATAGTTCGATCATGTGCAATTTGAATATGAGTCGTCCCGCGAGAAAACCAACATTGTGGACTCAGCGTAAAGTATCGACCTGATCAGTCTAAGCATGCCACGCAGGCTTACCCGGATAGACACATTTCGCTTCCTGTGGATTTTCTGTTTCAGGAATCATTACTCCATACCTCTATCCCCCTGAGACGGAATGTGTCTACGCGGACTGTGCAGGCTGGTATCTGTCTTTTGAAACAGCATATCAGCAGTTCTTATTGCCCTTTAAAGAAATCAAACGTTCTGTTACGCTGTTTTCCCGATGTGTTGTTTGGCTGGTTAAACACTAAGCATATTTGAAATACGCAGTTAATGTTTATAAATCATCATACAATTCGAAGTAATATATGGACCGCTTGCGACGTCGATTTAAAGCGAGTCAACTGAAGTTCATATGAAACGTGAGAAATAATTTCGAATTAGGAAATAGATCTCATTTTGAGTGATATACCGGCTCGTATATCACGATTTAGTATTAGAATGTGTTGCCTATCATAGATTGATTGTTTGTTGGTGTTTTACGCCGCTTTCAACAATTTGTCAGTTATATCACGGCGTTTCCCGGCTAAATAACCGGTATTATCTATCCTAGAAACAAGCCAGTCATTCGTTAGTCTTACCCTGCAACCCTGAGCGCCAGGGATGGCAGTCATTACTACCATTTTTAAAGTTTCTGGTATGACCCGTTCAGGGATCGAACCAAAGACCTAACGTACCCGAGGCGGACGTTCTACCATTACATCACCGAGGCAGTTATATACGGTGATATACAAAGCCCTCGTTGACCATTTTATAACATCTTGGTCAATATATATGCTGGGTTCAGATAAGAGAACAAGAATGCTATCGCCACAGGCGCTGTTTCGTCTAGCAATATTTCCAAGTAGTTAGCCGTTGACCATTTTATAACATCTTGGTCAATATATATGATGGGTTCAGAGCAGAGAACAAGAATGCTATCGCCACAGGCGCTGTTTCGTCTAGCAATATTTCCAAGTAGTTAGCCGTTGACCATTTTATAACATCTTGGTCAATATATATGATGGGTTCAGAGCAGAGAACAAGAATGCTATCGCCACAGGCGCTGTTTCGTCTAGCAATATTTCCAAGTAGTTAGCCGTTGACCATTTTATAACATCTTGGTCAATATATATGATGGGTTCAGAGCAGAGAACAAGAATGCTATCGCCACAGGCGCTGTTTCGTCTAGCAATAATTCCAAGTACTTAGCCGTTGACCATTTTATAACATCTTGGTCAATATATATGATGGGTTCAGAGCAGAGAATAAGAATGCTATCGCCACAGGCGCTGTTTCGTCTAGCAATAATTCCAAGTACGTAGCTGTTGACCATTTTATAACATCTTGGTCAATATATATGATGGGTTCAAAGCAGAGAACAAGAATTATATCGCCACAGGCGCTATTTCGTCTAGCAATAATTCCAAGTAGTTAGCCTTTGGAGACAGATACGTGTTGAAAGCAATGAGTGTTAATTGACTGGAGTTGTTTTTAAATCATTACGTGTGAAATTAACGTCGAGTAACATGTTTAAATACTTTATACAATTAGTTTAATTGACTTAAATTTTGTAATTTCCGGGAATCCTCAAGTTCTTCAAAGCAGTTCAGAGATACATTTGATGAAACAGAATAAATTCAACGGTTTCCATCAGCGAACTACATTATTATTTGTTAAAACAACATTGTCTTTGTTTTTTAAAAAAAGGCGTTTAAAGAGAAAACAGAATGGTGACATAACTTGAAATATGGATTTGTTGTTATGTGTTTTACGTCACTTTCTTTTAAGTTATATCACTGCGTTTCATGGGTAGTTACTAGTACTACTTGTCCATTGATATTGACAAAGAAGGGCAGACATTATTAACATCTGTAAAGTCTTTGGTATAAACCCGCGACCTCCCGCACCCGAGGCGGACGTTCTACTACCATTACACCACCGGGGGGTTAAACAATATAACAATGGAAACATCTGGAGCAATATAGAACTCAACATGAGCCGTCATCGTCGAAATCCATGCGCATATCTTTTCAGTGTAAATCCAGAACAAGTTGCAAATTCGCAAATGTCGATCTTGTCTTTGTCACAGCAATAGACTACCAGATAACAGTGTATGAAAAAACACGTAAGAAATTATTCCTTGATCGTTCAAGCGCACAGACGCATTTTACAGTCGACGATTTTTGCAAATATTGTGACAAAAGTAGACGTACCTACCTCATGCTGAGCAATTGTATAAGGTATACATTCATTTATAAAGCGTATCGATAGTTTTTGCATAGATGTGTTCGAAGTCGTCGTCTGCTGATTTATCGTATGTTATAAAGTATCCGTGTACTTTTATCATTTTATTGAATCATCGTTACCTAGAAATACGACCATTTAACATCGAGTTGGAGTATTCTTTAGAGAAGTTAATATAAAGGTGCGAAAAAAGAGGAGACCATCAACTTAAAAATTAATTATTTTCAATTGTCATCTTATTGCGTTTTGTTAAAGAACCGATACAATAACATTTTTTTTTATTCCACGGAAACCCCAATATACGATTAACAAACGCTACATCATAGGGGGTGCTACGTACGTCTAGACCGATCAGTCACGTGGAATTCAATTTATTTGCTGAAATGATGGAAACGGATGAACATCTGATATGGAATACGTCTACTTTAATTGAGAAATTATCAAATAGCATTGGAGTGAATGTACAATAATCGTCGGCTTTACTTTTGAGAGATTCGAATGAATTCAGAGATTCCTCGTGGTACCACTGGCATGATGCCTCGAATAATCAACAAAGAGTCTTGCTTGTGTTTATACGCTGAGCACTATGAGTATAGTCCGTGGGGGAAAAAGTACACGATCGGATTTCCGAACACTACATGACTGTTAGCATCTCCATGTTTGCCCATGCTTTGGACTCATTATAATCTAAAACAAGTTGGCAGAAACTTCTAACAGGCTTATGTATATCATATTTTAACTGTGTAGTCGTTGATCTGACTGTCTAGGTGTACATGCTGATCAGGACAGTGTTCACAAACGCCAATTATTATATTGTTGTTGTTTGCTGGTCGTTTGTTAATAAACAGATTGCCTTTTGTTTGGTAAACTGTTACTTTGAATTAGGCATATTTTACTTACGGCAATCTCACTCTGCCAGAAGTGAGCATGTTTTAGAGTGTTTATATCAGCTCAATTGGTGTCTAAAGAAGCACGCAGCTGGCTAAAAACATGTTGGGTAAAGTTACAGTTTAAAAGCTTCAATTTAGATAAGCTCAAACGGTGTAAACATTCTAAGCCGCAAACAAAATGACAGTTGATTAACTGAGTTGCACAAGCTCGCTTTAAAGTTCGTCCTTTTAACATTGCTACTGGAATTCAGCACAAACAGGCATCTATTCAGCACCTCACCTTGAATTAGACAGACATGAGTATTTCAACGGAGTACTAAAAGGTATCGACCGAATCACATATAATGATACAATTGAACTGCATGAAATGATTGAGAACTTGTTAACTGAACGAAGTAAATATTCAATCGCACCTAAACATTTACTTATTGCATGTATCACGCTTTGCTAAACCTTTAACCTCACTTGTTAAAGATTGATCGTTTGGTGTTTTAGGCCGCATTTAACAATGGTGTGTTATATCACGGCGTTTCATGAGTAAGTTACCAGTACTACAGCTCCTTTTATCCCGACACCAGCGTGTCAGTCGGAATCCTAACCCCACAACCCTGAGCGCAAAGAAGGCAGGCATTGCTTTCAATTTTAAAGTATTTGGTGTGAACCGGACGGAGATCGAACCCACGACCTCCCGCACTCGAGGCGTACGCTCTACCATTACACCACCGAGGTTTATTTAAAGCCAAAATAACATGATATGGTGTAAAATGTGCAGGTCAATAAGATTACCAAACGCCAGACAAGGCTCAACTGTTTCTTATGATATGAACTTTTCTGCAGAACTTGCAGAATATTGCGCTGAGGACATAATGCATTACAACAATAACCACAGTGCATTACAGTATATTAATCAGACGAGCGTATAAAGATATGTGTGATCTATTGAGAAATGTCCTCACTCTGTCAAATGGAATACGGTTATACGTTATGTTGTCAATGCAATTTCAAAACTACCGTAAATCACTTTGAGTAATAAGAATTAACAGCATAATACACTACTGGTTTATGGCTTATTGCAGACCATCAAGATTGCAATGACGCAACTCTGCATATAAATAACAACCGCATTCGATTACATTATATACGTCAGTCAGGCGTTTAAACCATTTGTGATATGAGTCGTCACGTGAGAAAACCAATAGTATGGCCTCTGCGTAATGTATCACTCCAGATCAGCCTGCGCATTCTGGGCCTACACATTCCGTCTCAGGGGGATAGAGGTATAGAGAAATGATTCCTGAAACAGAAAATCCACAGAAGACGAAAAGTGTCTATCCGGGTAAGCCTGCCCCGCATGCTAAGGCTGATCCGGGTCGAAACTTTACCCAGAGTCCACAATGTTGGTTTTCTCGCGTGACGGCTCATATATTGAGATAGCTCCCCCACTGTGTCCAATGGTGTGCGAAAATGTGTTGCAATGTCAAATTGATCGATTCGAAACTGTAGTACAAACAGTGGGTGTAATACTGATGTTACACCTCTCTTGGTCTGAGGGAACAATACCACTACTTGTTTATGGCTTATTGCAGCGATTGACAGAATTCTGCATTTAAATTACAGCCACATTTGATTAGGTTAATAAAACTCAGTCATGTGTACCAAAATATGTTGGTGATATATTGTCAATGGACCGCTCAATTTCTGATTGAATGATTTATTGTCCCTATTGTCAATGGCTTCTTTCAAAATACAAAAGTGCTTTATAAAGATATATATGTCACAGTGACTTAACACTACTTTTAATTAAAGCTATTGGTTTATTGCGACACTTCAATTATGCCATTACGAAATTGTGTGTATAAAAAACCTGACGCATTCGATAAGACTAATATAAAGTCAGACAAATAACTCATTGATTTATTGCGAAGGATTGTCGTTTTGAAGCAATGTATAAAAATCATCACTGTTGGTGTCGCCTACATTGCACCATTACGAAATTGTGTATATAAATAACAGACGCAATCGATAATATCAATAAAACGTCAGACAGTGGTACAAATAACTCATTGATATTTTGGAAAAGGTCTGTACACTTCATTCGGGTTTTGTTTTTATTATGGCATTTTTAAACCATACCAATGAGTGTAATAACACTTAATATCAATATATTACATTACACCACTTTGAATCAATTGAAATTGTGTATCTAAATAACAGACACACTTGATAAGATTAATAAAATGTCAAACATTGGTACAAATAACTCATAATATTGATCGTGAACTAAGAGTATTCATTTATTGTTTACAAAAGTTAAAGAAAAACATTCTTGAATGTGAATTGCATGTGTTATTTCACTGCCAAAAGTTTGATCAATTAAGAACTGTATTTTTATTTGAATGGTATGTAGGCGACACCAACATTCATTACTTTTATACGTTGCTTCAAAACCACAATCCTGATA
>JASEVX010000016.1:5586882-5666862 GCA_031761405.1 Serripes groenlandicus
ATACAGTACGTTGTTGCTCATTTCACTTGTTCCCCATAAATGGTAAGATATTCTTTATAAGAGGGTAACCAGTTGTCCTGGACTAATTCCGCGTGCATCGCTGCTACCAGATATATATACTAAGCACATAGTAAGCACATAGTTGTAAGATGTATTGACAAAGAAGGTTTGGTATAGAGTGAACGGATATTAATACCGTTGATGTTGACGATGGTCAAGTATTAGTTTAAACATTTTTAATTCTCATATATTTTTACATAGTAGGACACATCAAGAAGTATACAATGGAGAAAGGGATTGGACTGAAAGCTCATAGCTTAGTACGTCCACTCCAATAAAGATTAATTTACAGGAAGCACGGTGATTATTTAACATGTTCAGAAAGTATCAGCTTACTTTAGCTTTGTAATTTATCATTCAAGAAAGAGATACATAATAGCGAGTGAAGCGAGAGCAAGGAGGGAAGAAAGAGGGAGAAAGATATAGATATAAAGAGAGCAAAAAGAGATAAACCAACAGCGTCTGAATATTGGTCAAATATTGGTCGAATATATTTCAACCGAACTTAAAGAGACGCAATATAGTTAGTCAAGCTTCATGAAATAACATTTACGTTAATTAACGCGTTGATGCTTAGCAGTGCTAAATGTCACATTGATCTTTATTTGTATTAATTAAATAAAAAGAAATCCCAATGAACCATTACATATGGTGTCTTGACAAAGACAGCTCTATATCTTTCTTCTTTGTATATATATATATATATATATATACTATTTCATCAAGACAATGGACAGTGGCCGAATATTGACCCACGTTTACCATTAATCAAAGTTATAGAGACGCAGTGATTATCGAAGCCGAAAGATAAGCATATACGGCGACGTTCTTTTATATAACGCATTAATGTTGTATCTTCACAATGTAACACGATACTTGCAACAGCCCTATGGCACGAAAGCAGTGCCTTTTGAATCTATACGATGAGTCTTCGTAATAACAAAACAGTATCATGTCATTATCTTGCCTGTTTATACTAAAACATTGATCAAGCTGTCTGTTGAACCCCCTTCTTACCCACAGTAAACATGTAGCAGACTTTTTTGAGAAACAACATCATCTCCATAAACATTCTTAAAGTTGATTTATATATTAATAACAATATAGCTATTGCATTAAGATGTTAACCTTTTGTTTAAAAGGAGATATTGCTCATCATGGTCGCCGCAATGTTGTCAAAGTTCGTCGGCAGTAAACGCGTAGAAATGCGTCTGCATTTCGGAAAGGGTCTGAAGCGATTACCTTGTAATTAGAAACTGATACAACTAGTAGTTTATTCCCGAAGAAATCAAAGGTCTAACAATTACGATTCGTTAAGTCAAATGCTCGTTAGCGCAAATGTAAGAATTAGTTACGGAATGCACGGATAGTATTATATGTTAGAAGTGTGGAATTAAGTTATAATTGAAAAACCAAAATGAACGGTTTATAGATCCTTCCGAGTTATAACTTTTATTTGAAACATATGATGTATTGTCCTGGTGCGACTCTGACATGTAGGGGCTTAGCTCCCTTTATGCACTGTTTGCACGTGCCTATACATTTTTTTTAAATAAATGCCCCAAAATGCAGCTGCGGCGATACACATCTGCGTAATGTATCGACCAGATCAGCCTGCGCTGTCCGCGCAGACTGATCCGGCCGACACATTCCGTCTAAGGGGGTATATAGAGTAGTGATTCGTGAAACAGAAAATCCACAGGAAGCGAAAAGTGTATATCCGGGTACGCCTGTGTGACATGCTTAGGGTCCACAATGTTGAATTCCTCACGAGACGGCCTACACATTGATTATTGCCAAGCTACGCCCCTGACATGAGTGCAAAGTTACTTGAACATCCAATGCTTCTTTCCAATGTTATGACATGCACGCACAATCTGACAAGCACGCACAATCTGACATGCACGCACACTCGGAATAATGCATAATAATCACCTAGTTCATATTATTAAAATGTTAGTATTGTAGAAGACATAAAATGTATTCAGGGCATATAGTGCATTTTAAATTACTTCAACATCCAAAGATACTTTCAAAAATTATCGCATAGACGTACAATCACATGCACGCAATAATACATAAATAACATTTACTCTTTTCATATTATTTAAATTTTCACAAGTATTGTAGTAAATATAAAATACCTACGGTGATATTGTTAAGATTATATTTTTCGAATTCGAGGAATATAAAATTGGAAAATTCGGCTGGATCGTTGTGTCGTGGCTGTTTTTCTATTGATACGTCGATGGAATTTATAGCAATACCGGAAGTTAACACATGTCTGATAGTGCCGTCCACCGATCCATAGGCTCTCGGTTTAGCCCCATACCCACTCTGGAAACATTTGGAACAGACGACATTTATTTAAAGATCTGGAGAAGAAATATCTAACTTTCTCGACAACTTATAGTGCAATTATAATATACGAAATAGTAAACCATAGTGGGAGTAGATGGAGTAGATGGAATAACTTGGTACACTAAGTCCGTCATTGTATGCACCGATTTAAAAATGCGTCCGTCTCAGACGCGTGATGGAATGGGATCAGCTCTTACGATTTCCCTACACATTTGGCTTGGCACCTGGTTGTATGTCAACGGAAAATGCAGAAATATTGATTTATATAACACGTTGACATAACTTTATTCGCAGCCGGTATACAGTTATAATGCTTATAATTCATTTGATTCTTTATGATTGTTCGACGTTTTCAGCATAATTTCGGCTTCATCACGGTAACAGTATTCGTGCACTTAGCATTGATTCTTTAGGTGATATTAACCAGTACTAAGCTAGTAAATGTACACTGAACGCAATGATCTTGGTTCGAGCACGGGACATATGATCACAAACAAATTAACGCAAACCACTTGGTCCCGTTAACGCCTTAGTTTATAATAATACTCGGCGAACGTATATTCAGAACACGAGTTAAATCTCGAAAATCTAGTTGAAATAACAGAACATTTCCCCGCTCATTTGTAACGTATCACATGACCTTGTTTGTCAGCCATCAATCACGTGTCAATTTAGGCATGGAATTGATGAATTTAATATGTAAATAAGGGAATGATAGGGTCGGTATGTATCGACAGAACGAAAACGATCTTGATTATTATCATTACTACGGAAACATTTCAGTGCCGTCGTTTTGGGAAATCTGAGAACTATTGTTAGGCGGACTATTAACGTATGTATAAGTTGTCTGAAAGGTGCTTTATGTCGTTATCAACAGTATCTCAGATACATCACAGGTAAAATCCAGTAAAAGCGGCATTATCTTTCCTTACATCGATGCCTCATTCGTAGAATCAGTTTGAGTAATTGAATCAGAGATCGTTCAATAAGCCGACTTTTAAAGTATGTATTGATTGTCTGAGAGATGCTCGTGGCAGTTCTCAAGTTGTTAGTTACATCACTGCGTTTCCTTTTATTTACCAGTACATGCGGTATAATTTAGCCTCATCTGTATTGCTATCCTATCCTCGTAGCCCTTTGCCCCAAAGAGGTAAGCTATTATTACCACTTATCTCTCCGGCTGCCTACGCGTTGTCTTTGCTTTTTTCATTCTTTCCTTATATGGTGTTTTACGCCGCTATCAACATTATTTCAGTTAAACTCGATTCACGGCGTTTCCTTAGTAAGCTATCGGTTCTACTGGTCCATTTATACTGGCACCATCGAACCAGTCGTAACGCTTACTCACCATTCATGAGCTGCACAGAGGGAAATGTATTACTATCATTTTTAAAATCTTTGGTATGATCCGACAGTGATTGACCCCGCGATATCCCGCATCCGAGGCGGACGCTCTACCACTACCACTACCGTGACGCACTGTTGTCGCAAAGTGACTTAAGCATGTTAAAGCCAATGGCATTTCAAGGAGTGTGCACCAAATGTAGATTCATGTGAGAGATCTCATAACGAGCTGTCTCTCCTGAAATCTGTATTGTTTGCCACTTAGACTTCTTATTTTACCAAATTTCCTTTTAGACGAAAATATGGAGTGGTCCAATTTTGCAACATGGTAGAGTCGACTTTGTCAAATTCGGCAGTGAATGAGTTAAGACGCGACGTAGCCCATCACAATGGCCGTAATTAAGATATGCCCTGTCCTCGCGGTTACTTCAATGGGTCCCTGCCAGTCTTTAAATGGACGTCGTCATACCAGACTGTTGTATTGGGTTAACAATAGTTCATTTAAGAAGGAAGGAGATCAGCTATGTATGGTAGATAATTTACTTAGGGAGTAATCCCTATTTACGCCTGTAAATTGGCTACCTTGATGCATTAGGGGAGGTCGTCGTTTTACTACAGAGTTGGACGAACTGTGTAAACAAAACTTTACATAATGAGTGCGATGTCTCATTCCACACATTATTTTTTCCAAATTACATATATAATATAAAAGCGCGAGTTGGATAGTTCAGTTTAAACATATTCTATTGCCGGAAAAAGCATGTACAATTTAATAAACAGTTTTATATAGGCAAAAGTGTCTGGCCACAACTTAGGAGAGGCTTATTAGTTATACTGAATTGCTGAAAAATAGAAATGGAATGGAAATAGTTGCTCGTTTTGAGCAATTTATAGTTTTCCGAAGTTATTTAAAAATTCGTTGTCTGCAAAATGACCTCAGATTTGGTCGTCTGCATAAAGTAAAGACTAATCAATGGTCGCTAGAGTACGAGGTTTTACCACTCGTTCTGCAATTCCGTCAGTTGTACTTGTCTGCTAGTTTTATATATATAATAAATTACTGAAAAAAGTATATGCTTAAGGTATTAGTTTGGACCAATTTATACTTTCCCCATTTCGTGTTTTTCTCAAAATGAACTCAGATTTGGTCGTAATAACTCGAATAATTCGATAACTCGATGTAATTTATGGATCCCTTATCACGAGTCCACGTGCATCCGCCGTGGCTGAGTCGTTAGCGTCGGGAATTTTGAACCGGGCGTCCCCGGTTCGATGCCCAGTCGCGGCGCTGTAGTCATGTTTGAGTGCCCTTGGGCAAGGCACTTTTCCTAGCCTAGAGCTGGTGTGTTTACCCATTAACATGCATAGGTGATATAACTGAAATAATGTTTTAAACGGAGTCAAACCACAATAAAATAATAAATAATGAGTCCACTGTACTGTAAATACATTGATAACGTTATGCCATACTCACCGATCTGGCCTATCCATCAAACAACTATCACGGCATGATGCATGATCACCAAATGCCTGAATTGCTTCACAAAAATACATGTATATATAGTGGGATAAATAAAAATACTTATATTTTCGTGATAATAATGTGTTTTCTTTTTTTGTAAACTTCAGCTTCGTATTAATACTATTACGTAATACGAATAATATAGATTAAAGTTTCTGAAATATAATTAAAAATACGAATAGTGTCATAAGATATGACCTGATCGATCCATCAAACAAAGCATGTACACGTACAAAGGGCGCCACGATCGCTCAAAGCCGTATAATCATCTAGGGCACCTATCCGTATCCATCTGCCTGCACGACGCTATTTGCAAAACAAAACGTTCACTGTGAAGTGATATGGACATCACATATTTAAGTTCCAGGATGCAATTCCAACAGCCTTACTTAGCGCTAAGTAATACTTAAAAGTAAATTCCATCTTTCTTGTTTCACTAATATTTTTTTATAACTATGAGAGGTGGAATATTTTTTATGTAAATCATAGTACATGTAGTTAGTTACCTTGCTGACTAACAATACTTGTACTTGTTAAGAAATGAAATATTTAGGCTTTTGTATAAGGGAAACAAAAATGATGACATTTGCTTTTAAGTTTTTAAATTTTACTTAGCGTGAAGTAAGGTTGGTGGAAGTGGACTCTGAAACAATACACTATTAACGTTATGCCATACTGTTGTATCTGACCGATCAATCAAGCGATACATATGTACATACGGCGCCAATATCTCCATAACCTTATAATCATCTAGAGCGACCAGATAGCTCCAGCTGTCAGTACTATCCCCTGTTTGCAATACAAACAAAGTTCGTCACCGATCAAAATCGCAGTTTACGTTAAAACATTACTGTTTATATTGAAAGGAAACCAGGAAACACATGAGTAGGTGAACTGGCCGCCGTGATATGACTGAGAAATTGTTAAAAATGGCGTTAAACCCCAATCAATCAATCAATCAATGTTTATATTGAAAGGATATGATACTTCAAATAATAGTATGAGTACCGCCTCGATGGTGTAGTGGCAGAGATTCAAGGCAGTGAGGTAAAATACAAAATAGCTCATCATATCCATATCATCAATCATCTACACAGAACCGTTGTCTATCAAGCTGACTGCTAAGCGCACTTTGTCGTAAAGTTCTACACCGATTAAAATCGCAGTTTATGTCAAAATTGAAAGGATATGACACAAACTAGAACTAGAACTGAATCCCCTATTAGATTAACGAACACTTTTGATATCCATCAACCATTTACGGAACAGAGAGTTAACCAATGCAGACACAGTTTGGCTCAATTGCAGCATACAACTACGACTACTACTACTTCTACTACTACTACTATTACGACTACTACTATGACTACTACTACTACTACTACTACTACTACTACTACTACTACTACTACTACTACTACTACTACTACTACTACTACTACTACTACTACTATTACTACTACTACTACTACTACTACTACTACTACTACTACTACTACTACTACTACTACTACTACTACTACTACTACTACTACTACTACTACTACTACTACTACTACTACTACTACCACTACTACTACTTCTACTACTACTATTACTACTACTACTACTGCTACTACTTCTACTACTACTACTACTACTACTACTACAACAACTACTACTACTACTACTACTTCTACTACTACTACTACTATGGGAACGGTTTAAAAGCAAAGCTATCAGGGTTCAGCAGGATAATACAGGCGATTTTACTCTGCAGGGCTATGTTCATAACCCACAATACGTTAGCCGCGTTGGGCGATTTCGTGACTTAATTCAGCAGAGTTCCCGCTTCTTTCTGCCTAACTCTTAATCCTTTCCCTCATACAACAAATCTGCAGCAGACGACTTTGAAAACATAGAGATAAAAATCTAAAAAAGACACCAAAAAAAAGATAGCTTTATTATTAAATAAAAGTTGAAAAATATTTTGGCCAAGGGAGAAATTTCTCATCATGAGCAATTTCACCTTTGGCCACAATGTTTTCAAAAGTCGTCCGCTGCTATTGCGTCAAAATGCGTCTGCAGGTGGGAAAGGGTTAAATTACCCTTAATTCGTTTTTTATTTAACATACTAGAAGTGTAGCCCAATACGTTTTTTGTCAGTGATCCAATTAAGAAGAGTCAGAGTAATCCCTGGACGCCTTTTGTCGCGTTTGCTGCAGACAACATTATTCCAAATTAAGAAATTGCTCGTAATGAGCAATTTCTCCTTCACCAATAATAATGGTTTCATCATCTCTCTTCAATACTTTTACTTTCATTTTCTACAGTTGTGCCGACATAGCTATCAGTCGTAGCTATGGTTTATCTATTCTTGTTCTCGACTTCCTATGATAGTAACCTTTACATAGTAATAAGGGGAAGGAACTCCAGACTATGGTTTATCTTGGAAACGTTGAACAGGACCCCAGATCCTATGGCGCGGCTCCGTTGATGTAAACCAAACATGATAGGTCAGACGTTTTCTGACAGTTTAACGGAGTTATTTGAATATCAGATCTGATGGAAGCTTGCATCTTACTTGCTTTATAGTCTGCAGATCATTGTGATGGGTATGTTCTGGAATGTTTAACCGATACCTTTCAAAATAAACAAACGTGGTCTAGGAAAATAGAGCTTAACAGGATGTTCATGTTATATTCATTATTTTCCCATACTTTAACAAAATTAAAATTGTCCCTCATTGCTGCTTAAATTTACGAAGACTCTCTCTGCTGTCAGAATAAATAGACCAGGATCTAATTCCAACGGCCTTACTTAACGCTAAGTTTTACTTAAGTACATTTCATCATTCATGTTTTACAAGATTGTTGTGAAACAACAATGACGGGATATGCTTTGAAGTATGTAAGTAGTACTAAGCACTAATAAATGTTGACTGAATTGGACCCAGCAGTATTGAATAATTAGCCATGAAATACTGTGATATACAACTGAGAAGCAAAGAAATAAACAAACTTTCCAAAATTCAGATGCTTTTTGACTGATCTAATTATAAACGACGATGCAAAAGAAGATGTTGCTCATCTCGTGCACTCTTTTCAAAAGCCGTGTGCTTTGCAGATTCATCAGAATACGTACGCAAGTGGGGAATGGTTAAAATACAGTAACATTCTAGAAAAGAGGATTAGAAGAGAATATTTTAAATCTTAAGCACGTTAATGTGAGTTATTAAAAATAGTTGGCGTGTGTTATATTTCCAAATTTGAAGACATTTTTAAATGAGCCGAATTATAAGAAAACCAACATTGTGGACTCTGTTTAACATTTGTTTGTTTTATTGGGTTTTTACGCAGCTTTCAACATTATTTCTATCACGGCGAAAGTTCACTTATTCATGATCCCTGGGTAAACAAACCAGTACTAGGCTAGAAAATGTGCCTTGCCCAAGGGCACTATACCATGACCGTCGTGCCGCGACTGGGGATCGAACTCGGAACACCCGGTTTCAAATCCCCGACGATATCCACTCGACCACAGTGGATTCCTCTGTTTATTATATCCACCCGAATCAGATTAAGCATGCCGCGCAGGCTTACCCGGACGGACACTTTTCGGCTCCCGTGGATTTTCTGTTTCAGGAATCATTACTATGTACCTCTATCCCCCTGAGACGGAATGTGTCGGCCCGGATCAGTGGGCGCGGACTGTGCTGGCTGATATGGGTCGATGCATTACGCAGAGTCCATAATATTGGTTTTCTCGTGGAACGGCTCGAAAATATTTAAAGAAATGTCAAGTCGTAATAAGACTTCTGGTATACATGGGATTTTCTCGGCGCGTACTGTAGATCAAATCTGACGGGTTATGAAAAACACCCCATGTTATCTCGTGATATTAAACCCTGGTCCTGAGATATGCGATTATATAACAACGGTTGAATAGTATCTGATGTACTCGTAGATTTACGCGGACTAGGAAATACACCCACTCGTATGTTATCTATTGATATTAAACCCTTATCCTGCTTTATGCGTGTTAAATATCGTCTGATGTACTCGTACATTACGCGGGTTATAAAATACACCCACCCTATCTTATCCTATTACCGGCTGTAAGTATTTCATTTTTAAACCTTTAATAACATATTGTGCACGGCATTAAACGTTTGATGAAGTACACACCATATTTCATGAAGTGATATCAAGTTGTTGTTTGATTGTACACAATGTCAGTATCATGGTATGTAAAAGTAGTATTACGATATGGCGAACTATGCCGACAAACAATATCATATGCATACGTTCAGCCTAATCTGGGTCTACATTGTTTGCTACTTATGTATAGCTATTTAACAAAGTCTTTTTCCTAAATATTTGAAGAAAATGCGAAGATTTGAAGAAAATGCGAAGAACTAGGAGTGATGTTAGCGGCTATAGGAATTCAGCAAGACAATATTTAAACAGTTTCCACGCATCACAATGAAGACGCTTACGAAGAAACACTTGGCAAAAATATATGCAAAAATATGGAGAATCTCTATAAATAAAAGGATATTTTTGACAGACAGTTGAAAACCACGTGGCAAAAAGGGGGGGGAATTGCTTATTTGGTCCATTTTCTCCTTTTGCCATGAAGTTTTCGACGGTCATCTGCTGCTGATGCATCTACTCGTGTCTGCTAGTTGTAAAGTGTTAACCCTTTCCCTCATATAGAAGCTTTCTGACGCCTCTGCAGCAGACGGCTTTTTGAAAACATAGTGACAAAAGCAGAAATTGCTCAAAACGAGCAATTTCTCCTTTTGCCGCAATGTTTTCCACTTTTAGTCATAGGTTATCCATTCAATTATAGAGATTTTCCATTCATTAACAAAATATGTTCAAAGTCGTCTGCTGCAGAATTGTCGTGTTAGGAAAAGAGTTAAAGCGTGGGAGAATTTATTCTTGTAAGTGTCTGCAGTGTATAATTTGGGAACTTCTATTCATGCAAGACTATTGTACTTAGTTGTATCCCCGGTGTCCTATTATGTATGTCTATCACTATCATTATGTATGTCTATCACTATCATTATGTATGTCTATCAATATTATTGTGTATGTCTATCAAAATTATTGTGTTGATCTTTTTTCGCGAAATTATTAAAATTATAAAGAAAATTACCTCTTACCCCAAAATATATGTCTGTGGATTTGTATTTAACATTATATTATGCATGCAGTTCCTTGAACTATATCAATCAATTAATATATATCGATGACGTCATAAGATGGGCCCACAGCTCTGATCGATCTTGTGACAATTCGGTGGTGTTGTGGTAGAGCGTCCGCCTCGGGTACGGGAGGTCGCGGGTTCGATTTAAAAATGGTTGTAATGGCTGTCCTCATTGTTGATCAGTTTTGTCGGGCTAGCAGTACGACTGACTTGATGGTGTCAGGATAAATGAACCAGAAGTACTGATAACTAACCGAGGAAATACCGTGGTATAACTTAAAAAATGTTGAAAGCCGCGTAAAAACATCAAACAATAGATCTGGTCGACTACGTGACAACAAGGTCAACAAGCCGATTCACTTCATTGTCATGTGTCACTCGATGATTTGCATAACTATGTTCGATGCTAGATTCGAATTATTGAGGGCAGTTTTTTGTTCATCAATATGTAAATTAGTTTTACGCCAAAACTATTGGAAAATACATCTGGAAAACCGACGAAGCATTAACCATTGCTTTGTTATTTAGATCAGGTGGACTAGGTGATCGTAACCTACATTTTTCAAAAATGCCACCTTTTACCTTTTAAATTTAAATTTAAACATTATTTATTTTACATCGACTGCGAAGCAAGCTTTCAGCTTATATAAATCACGCTCGATGACTGCTTCCTGGAGACTTAACCAGTACTCGCGCCGGTCTGTCTGGATATATCCCCAAGTCAGGACCCGCTTGCCACGGGACTCGAACCAGGGACCTTTGATACGAGAGGCCGAGGCTCTTTGCACCAGTGACTTCCACTAACATTTTCTCATACACTGACTCATTTATTGTTTAGCTTACGATCGTATTAATGATAATTAAAGGACTTATAAAAGAAGAATATATAAAACCCAAACAAAGGGACAGCTCTTCCGGTTAAAACATATTCCGAATGAATCTACAGCCTGCGTCTATCTTCGGACATTAAGACATATGGATTATGATAACCCGTTTTTGAACGACAGTATATACTTGAACTTCTTTCAATGCCCATATGTGTACGGCAAATTTACGAATTAATTCGCAAGTTATCCGAAACCGTCCGATTGTCTTAGCTCCATACAATTGTTGTTTTGTGTGTTGCCAGGGTAGACAACTACTGAGTAAATCAGAATCATCCGATAGTTTTAACCATATCATTGGGACAACCTCGGTTGTGTAGTGGTACAGCTTCCGCCTCGGGTACGGGATGTCGCGGGTTCGATTCGAGGTCGGGTCATTACAAAGACTTTACAAATGATAGTAATGGCTGCGCTCCATGGCGCTCAGGTTTGTTGGGTTAGCATTACGATTGACTGGCTGGTGTCAGGATAAATGGACCAGCAGTACTGGTAACGTACCAAGGACATATAGTGATATAACTGGATTTGTTTTGAAAGCGGCTTAAAACACCAAACAATCAATCAATCTATCCATACAATTGTTGGCATCTGTCTTATCAGAGTAGATATTTATTGATTAAACACAACTAGATCTTAAATTCAACTATTTTTTCTCTTTCTCTTTTCATGTGATGTCTTCTATTTCGAAACACAATATATAGGTAAGTTTGTTTTAATACATAATTATATTTTCAAATCGTCTGTATGTTGTCAAACCTTTGCGACCAGAATAATAACGTGAACCGTTCTAAGGTTATTTGACCGCTGTGACCTAGACATATAATTGCCTGAACACTTTCCACTTAAAGACGCGTGTTGACGCATCTGCAGCAGACGACCTATGGAAACATTGTGACAAAAAGGGAATTGCTCGTGATGAGCAATTTCCCTTTTGGCCACAATGTGTTCAACTCTATTGAAACATTATCCATTCAAATATAGAGATGTGTCCCAGTTTTTGCTTAAATGTTTTTAAAGTCGCCTGTTGCAGATGTGTTGTATGTGGGAAAAGGTTAAACCGGTATATAATACACCTATTCCCAAAGATTCAACAATGACATCATTGGCCTATTAATGTTGTCTCGTATACCGAGCACACGGGCAGGCCCGTCGAATCCACAAATCGAATTCCACCTTTCAATTGACTCTCGCTCGAGTTGTCGGTGTGTTTTCAGGACAATCTCAATACATCCCTAGTAACAACCAACACTATACTAAATGAGCCGTCCCGCGAAAAAACAAAAAACAGTGTAGACTCTGCGTAAAGTACCGACCCGGATCAGCCTAAGCATGCCGCGCATGGCAACCCGGGCAGGCAATAATCGCCTCCTGTAGATTTTCTATATCAGGAATCATTAATCTATACCGAAATCCCCCTGATACGGAATGTATCGGCCTGGATCAGTCTGCGCGGACTGCGCAGTCTTATCAGGATCGATACATCACGCAGATGTCATAATCATGGTTTTTCTCACGGAACGGCTCATATTACTCATCAATATTTACTCCATACTGATCGGTGTGCGATATTATACATCAATATTTACTCCATACTGATCGGTGTGCTATATTATACATCAATATTTACTCCATACTGATCGGTGTGCTATATTATACATCAATATTTACTCCATACTGATCGGTGTGCGATATTATACATCAATATTTACTCCATACTGATCGGTGTGCTATATTATACATCAATATTTACTCCATACTGATCGGTGTGCTATATTATACATCAATATTTACTCCATACTGATCGGTGTGCTATATTATACATCAATATTTACTCCATACTGATCGGTGTGCTATATTATACATCAATATTTACTCCATACTGATCGGTGTGCTATATTATACATCAATATTTACTCCATACTGATCGGTGTGCTATATTATACATCAATATTTACTCCATACTGATCGGTGTGCTATATTATACATCAATATTTACTCCATACTGATCGGTGTGCTATATTATACATCAATATTTACTCCATACTGATCGGTGTGCTATATTATACATCAATATTTACTCCATACTGATCGGTGTGCGATATTATACATCAATATTTACTCCATACTGATCGGTGTGCGATATTATACATCAATATTTACTCCATACTGATCGGTGTGCTATATTATACATCAATATTTACTCCATACTGATCGGTGTGCTATATTATACATCAATATTTACTCCATACTGATCGGTGTGCTATATTATACATCAATATTTACTCCATACTGATCGGTGTGCTATATTATACATCAATATTTACTCCATACTGATCGGTGTGCTATATTATACATCAATATTTACTCCATACTGATCGGTGTGCTATATTATACATCAATATTTACTCCATACTGATCGGTGTGCGATATTATACATCAATATTTACTCCATACTGATCGGTGTGCTATATTATACATCAATATTTACTCCATACTGATCGGTGTGCTATATTATACATCAATATTTACTCCATACTGATCGGTGTGCTATATTATACATCAATATTTACTCCATACTGATCGGTGTGCTATATTATACATCAATATTTACTCCATACTGATCGGTGTGCTATATTATACATCAATATTTACTCCATACTGATCGGTGTGCGATATTATACATCAATATTTACTCCATACTGATCGGTGTGCTATATTATACATCAATATTTACTCCATACTGATCGGTGTGCTATATTATACATCAATATTTACTCCATACTGATCGGTGTGCGATATTATACATCAATATTTACTCCATACTGATCGGTGTGCTATATTATACATCAATATTTACTCCATACTGATCGGTGTGCTATATTATACATCAATATTTACTCCATACTGATCGGTGTGCTATATTATACATCAATATTTACTCCATACTGATCGGTGTGCTATATTATACATCAATATTTACTCCATACTGATCGGTGTGCTATATTATACATCAATATTTACTCCATACTGATCGGTGTGCTATATTATACATCAATATTTACTCCATACTGATCGGTGTGCTATATTATACATCAATATTTACTCCATACTGATCGGTGTGCTATATTATACATCAATATTTACTCCATACTGATCGGTGTGCTATATTATACATCAATATTTACTCCATACTGATCGGTGTGCTATATTATACATCAATATTTACTCCATACTGATCGGTGTGCTATATTATACATCAATATTTACTCCATACTGATCGGTGTGCTATATTATACATCAATATTTACTCCATACTGATCGGTGTGCTATATTATACATCAATATTTACTCCATACTGATCGGTGTGTTATATTATACATCAATATTTACTCCATACTGATCGGTGTGCTATATTATACATCAATATTTACTCCATACTGATCGGTGTGCTATATTATACATCAATATTTACTCCATACTGATCGGTGTGCTATATTATACATCAATATTTACTCCATACTGATCGGTGTGCTATATTATACATCAATATTTACTCCATACTGATCGGTGTGCTATATTATACATCAATATTTACTCCATACTGATCGGTGTGCTATATTATACATCAATATTTACTCCATACTGATCGGTGTGCTATATTATACATCAGCGGTGCTCTCCGAAAACCGACCTTAGTGGACGTGTTACACCTGTTGAAAAGGGGCTGCATGCGCACCCATGCTTAATGATACAATTGTATATTACCTACATATTTTGTGGAAAACGTCTATGACTAATTTGGCGAACAGTGCAGCGTCAGATCAGTGTGCGTAGATGTTATTGCTGATCTGGATATACGTCGGTCTTAAATCAGTCGACTAAGGTTAGTTTTCCTAGACTCTGACTTCGTTCAAATTGATATCAGGCATATACATATTCATCATTTGTATGATCGTGTATGACGAAACATATGATGAAATAATCGAAATGAAGTTTCCATTTAATGAAGTAATTTTTTCGTTTCTTCATTGGCACATCGGATCATATAGTGTATAGCCTTGTTCCCTTCTTTACCATATACTTATGAATTGTCCCTGTAAATTGAACTTGATATGTAACCACCGTGTGACTGTGGAACGAACTTCTATACGGACAATAACTCGACATCTCAGATAACAGGTAAGTAATGATGAAAATTGACACATGTAAGATTATAAAGATTATTATGCAAATGTTGATTACCGATGGAGGAAGAGACAAAGGCAGAATTTACCGTATTTTCTTACCTTTTGATGTAATGCTCAAACCCATACACGTGTGTAATTAGTAGACTGTAGATCACTTTACAAATAAAATTGGATGATGGTTGAATTATCAATAGCATTATCTAAGCTTCAATCAATTTGAATTGATAGTATTGGGAAGTACTCATTTTCCTGCCATAGATACAATTTGCGTTTGCTTGCATTATCGAAACATATACATATGTATTTAACGAATTTTCATCGATTATTTGGTTAGTTTGAAGACAAATAAATAGTAAGATATATACATTTATATAAACCCTAGAACGTGTTGTCTGGCGCAAATACACAATTTAGGAATGGTATTGTTGACCTATAAGGTTACTAGTTAAGTGTTCAATACTTGACACCATTTACGTGATCAGTATTTCCGTTCAAATATATATTTAACGAATCTTCATCGATTTTTTGGTTAGATTTGTTACATTATTTGAAAGTATCCTTCCTTTCAATATAAACAGTAATCCTCTATCTTATACGGACGCTTTCTAACGCAACTGCAGCTTACGACTTTTGAAAACACAGTGGAAAAAAGAAGAAATTGTTCAATTAAGCAATGTCTTCTTTTGGCACCATGCTTTCAACTTTATTCAAAAATTGCACGTTTATATAATGAGTGTTTCCATATTGCTGACTATTTAAATGTGAGCAAATTCGCTTGCTGTATATTTGATGTATGTGGGAAAGGGTCAAGTTGTATATCGCAGTTAACTCAACACGCGTCATAACAGATCTCATTAACCCTTTCCCACTTATAGACGCATTTTGACGCATCTGCAGCAGACGACTTTTGAAAACATTGTGGCAAAAGAAGAAATTGCTCAAAACGAGCAATTTCTCCTTCTGCCACAATGCTTTCACCTCTTTTTAAAAATTAAAGTCGTCTTCTGCAGATTTGTTGTCTGTTGGTAAAGGGTTCGCCCATGCTTGTTCTCGGTGATTATTGTCGAATTTCATCTTCAAAGTGGATGTTTAACAACCGAAAACTATTAGAGGCCGACCAATAAACATGACAACTTTTCCAATGAACTTGTCATTTCAATTTCTCGTGAGACTTCCATAGCGACCACGGGATCCTGAAGAAACAGAAATCATTCCACTCACAGGGAGTAATCACGCCAAGCGTTTATAATGAAAACATGATCTTGGTCACGAGGAGGACTGTACGCCAAGCGTTTGTAATGAAACATGATCTTGGTCACGAGATGGACTGTGAAGCACATTAACGGAAAATTGAGTCGATAAATCATTTCGATTTCTACATCAGTAAAGCGCTCAAAAGCTATATGGAATGAGGCTACACTTATAGGTTTTTGGAAGATGGTAGATAGATGATCAGTCAATAGTCATGTCAATCTGTCAAGTCGATGTTGAAACTGTGCAGACACATAAACTAACCTCAAATTTCGTATTGCGGCGCGAATATCAGAAGTAAAAGTGATTTACTAGTGACTCGGTTCATTTCTATTCGATTACAACAACTCTGTTAATCCGGGTTTTCCTCCGGATTTTTATGATTTTAATAAATTGTTTTTGCGGCGAAGATTTATGACGAAATGAATGTGAATTTTTGCCTTTCACCAGTAATTTGTTAAATGATTTGTCTTTCTCGGATTTCCTCCCCGAAAATATGATTGATTTGTTTTCAGCTCGCCAGAGTGACAATTGTGCCTTCTCTTTTTTGTTGACGGAATATAATGTCTGTTCCGGATGTAATGTCGAAATGTTGCGTTTTGTTGTATATATCGTAGATCGTTTGTCTTGCGAATATATTCTTTCGCAACAATACTGTCTGCAAATTATTAATCACTTTTCGCCATAACTTGATATACCAAATTATATGTCTGCGACACAGTTATTGCCCAAATGGCTTCTACGAAGATGGGGCAATGGCAAGGTAAAATTATCGTAAATCAAATGGTGTGACTGCATAGAACGTGCTACGGAGCAATATAGCTGTAACATAGTCAAGCCTTGCCTGCGACGGGTCATAAGTAACGGTCAATTATAGGTAAGCCCATCCTCGATACCCAGGCTATTCATAAAATATATGATACCCCGGGCAAATTGGCAAGCGAAACTTCGTAAATTATGAAGCACGATTTCCTCCGTAACTGCACTGTAATTTTTGTATCGCACGAGGTTTGTGCCATACGGTCAATCAAGCGGCTGTATTTCACCTCATAAACTATTCATGATTACGAGATATGTACAGCCAGTTTGCCCAGGGCATTTTATATGTTATGAAGATCCTGGGTATCGAGGATAAGGCAAGCCCTGTATACGAAGTAACGGTCAATGTCACCGTTTTGGCACCAGACAAATATAGTGACAGACAGCGCACACTTTGTCCACGAAGCTTTGATTCCGGGGCCATATCGGACACAGTGCGTACGTCAATAAGTGAGCCGCGAGAAAATCATCATTATGGCCTCTGCGTAATGTAGCGACCTTGCGGAGACAGAAAATACACAGGAGGCTAAAGGTGTCTAACCGGGTCAGCCTGCGGTGCATGATTATGCTGATCCGGATCGATACTTTACGCAGAGTCCACAGTTTTGGTTTTATCGCGGGACGGCTCAAGTCAAAAGAGAACGCCATAGATAGATGTCTAAGTCAGTATACACTATGAACATTTAGACATTAGAAAAGAACCACAATCATAATTTTCCGTACACATCTATGATTTCATTTTTTTTCTATGGTTTTACGCCGTTTACAACATTAGGTCAGTTGTTTCACGTATTATGTATTTACTCAATGTGCACGATTTTAACACGCGGTTTTAAAAATACTGTCATTTCCTAGCCTAGTACTGGTTTGTTTATACGGGGAGCATGCATTAGTGCTCTGTCACCGTGAAGTACTTGAACTAATGTTGAAAACAGCGTCATTCCACAGGGAAACAAATAAACAGACTGTCAATCGAACATGTCAATTAATCAGGGTGCACTTTCCATCAATTTCGAAATCCCTGATGATCGCTTTACAATGCCTAGAGTTTCGCTGTGGGACTCTTTTTTGTCTAATTTATCTTATAGAAACTGAATATCCTGCAATTAATAAAACAATGTTCTTATTTTAGATATCACTTTAGCAATAACCATAAATCTCGCGAAGAATTAATTGAGTATTTCCCTGTCTAATTCAAATAGATTTGTTTGCATCACGCGCGTTTAGCATAAAGTTTTCCTTTCGCTCTTTGATGACGATTTTTGAATCATGTCAAAGTAGTGTATCTCCGGGTTATATCGCTGTAACCATATTTTAATCATTAGACATATTTCTGAAGCAGGCAATGCCTTAATCCTCTACAGCATAATGCATTTTGGATAGAAGGGTTATTGCTCGTAAACAAAGAAGTTTGATCTTCCCAAATGGTTTCATTGTTGTTGTTTATTTAAAAGTTACGTTTATAATCAAAGTAACTCAGCTTTTGCAATACCAACGTTCGTAAAAATGAGTTGAACATCCATGCATATGCGTCAAAATGCGTCGGCATGTTGGGAAGGGTTGAAATCAACCAAGGAAGCAAGCGAGTTGGTTTTAAAGTCCAAGGGAGATAACAAATCACGATATACTTTCCGATATATAATTCTACAGTTGTTACATCCCTTGGTTGATGTAGTGCTATCGGAATTCGACAGTTGCATCAACAACGATGCTCGAAGGAAACAGTATCATCCAAGGGTGGTAATTGTGCATCACAATTGTCTATATCTGATTCTAGTTACCTCCCGTTTCGACCGTCCCGCATACCTTCAGTGTTGGTAGTTTAATTCGTATGTAATTTGTACTATTAAGCCATACAATAATTGCAAGCTTATATTTCCTTGTTAATTCAAATCACTCCGTATAAAGTACAAAATGCATTATTTCTTACCATTTATAAATAGTATTTATGCTATTGTTGAAAAGGTATCTCGACCCTAGACCGACTGACACAATCATTCTTAGAGGTCCAGACTAGTAGGGTTTAACAGCTCCTTTCCCCAGAACATCTCTCGTCATTATTATCAAAACTCACCCTATGATGTGGTCACTTAAAATAATCGTCGCATCGAGATGATTATTTTGTGTACATACAGCATAGGATAAAATAGTCAAATAAAGAGTTTAGATCATGTGAAACAACTCAGTCTTCTTTCCTTGTAAGTTTATAAGTTTATAACGTGTGTTCAAGGGGATATACTAATACCCTTCCAATTCCTTACTGAACACACGGACATGCACACCGAACAAGAATGGGATACCGATGGTCATCATAGTAAAGCAAAGGTTCATAATTATATTAGCAGCATAAGAGGGCTTGGCGTTAAACGGTTGTAACTAAAATCTTTGTAAACAATAGAAATGTGTGTGCCATTGCTCGCTCTGAGCAATGGCACCTAGATTTGCATTGTTTACAAACCAGGGTTTTCAAAATAGGGTTTTAGTTAACACCGTTTCACGCCAAGCCCTCGATCTGCTAGTTTAAAGTTTTGCGATTCGAAGTCCTGTAGCCCCATTTCTTTACCTGTTTATTATCTTTTCTTGACACAATAAGACTCCCCCTTACGCTTGACAAAGCATAAACATTACGGTAAATGAAGAAGGACAATAGTGTGTTATGGCGCATCGACAGCTAAGGTAATTTAGCGCGCAGATATAAACCAGGCTCTTTGGTGAGCAACACGAGGTTTTCTGTACATCACATTAGTTTCCCTTCAATCAAGTAACACTATGAGAGAAATAATAGCAGAACTGTCTGCTTTATGTCACATATTAGATATGGATTTGCAACGCTTATTACAAATCCTTGGCAAAAATGACAGTGTCAATAATTCTAATAAATGCATACTGTTCTGTAGCTTGCTCGAGATACGACTGCAGACTTTACCATCATGAAAGTATCCCTGGCATAGCAAGTATATGATTAGGAGCGAGAATTGCCCTGGTGAGAACGTTCTCGTCCGGGTCTACACTGTCCTAGTAACGTATTCATCCGCCATTTTCAGTTGACATGTCTAATACGAGAATTACGGGCTGTAATTTACAAGTCACGTGACAGACCGTCGTCATGGCGACAGCGTCTGGAAACTCCTACGTACCACTTTTGTGTTTGACAGATTGAATGGTACTGCTAATTCCAGCTTTCGGCGTTTATACAGCTAACCTATATAAATAGAAATGTCGTGAACCGGTCCAGAATGATTTAATGGTGATTTTATACAGATCTACATCCACGTGTCAGGCGAAATGTTGTCTCATCATGGCGCTTTAAATGTGCGGTTGCAAATGTTGGCGTGGTTTTCGTTTTTTGTTTAAGCTTTCAGTTTCAACTGAACATGCCAGAACAAATATAGTGCACCGCGGTTTTTATACGATAATTTATAAATGCGGTGTTTAGATTTTAGATGTTTAGACGGAATCGTTAGATATCGCCAATATAGCCAAATATAAAGCTTTCACAAGTAGGTTCTAAAACAGAGCCTCGACTGGCGATGTGGGGTCTGTTTGACTCTCTTTAATCTATATAAATTAGCTGAAAGCTAAGTGGGCTACAATTGTTTGGTCACCAAGCGCATTTGGGACTAAATTACATGTAGACGGTAGGAGAAGGCTATGAAGAAACTGTGCGAATACACAGGTTCGTCTGATTCTTCAATGTGCGCATTTCAATATAGTTATTATTGAAAAGAGTTGAAAACATTGTGGCAAATGGAGATATTGCTCATTATGAGCAATTTCTTCATTTGTCACTATGTTTTCAAAAGTCGTCTGTTGAAGAGGCGTCAGAAAGCGTATATATGTGGAAAAGGGTTAATTATGCAAGTACAATGGGAAGACTGTAAATCTGGGTAAACACTTTTCACAAAAGACAACTTATACCTTTTCCAATGGACAAATTCAGAGTGAAGTAATTAAGCTGAGTGATAAATATATTAGAAGCATGTCCCGAGACAATGCAGGAGGAGTAGTCAATGGTTTCTATGCAGACAGATTTACTGCTTAGGCATTGAGACCCCTAAACAGCTAGACCTGGCCCACATACTAGTATTAGGTATACGTTTTTATCTATTTGTCCGAATGAACAAGTGGTGCTAAAGAACGCGCATGAAGCCGACAGGAAAAGGTCTGCACGGATTCGGCTCCGCTTACATTGCTGACATGTGATGCGGTATATATACTCATATACTGGGACAAGGCTACATATAAACTAACGTAATCGGTAAATGATGAGTAACCAAATTAAAGAGTGAGTTCGAATTCATGGCTGTCAATACATGGGTTGTTAGTTCGAATCCCAGGTAGGCCAACATTCTTAGCGACATTTGACAAAAGTAACTGTGACAAGCGTTATTCGTCTTCCATCAATGGGCTTACAGTGTATGTTGAAAAGCAGCGTGAAGCTTGGAAAGTCTGTTGTATGGAGAACTCGTGTGGGAAAGCCAGGAAACACATGAGCCTTACCACGAGAAACCCAACATTATGACCCCTGCGTAATGTATCGAGCTAGATAAGCCTGCGCAGTCTGCGCAGACTGTGCCGGACCGACACATTCCGTCTCAGGAGGATAGAGGTATAGAGTAATGATTCATGAAACAGAACATCCACAGGAGGCAAAATGTGTCTGCCCTGGTAAGCCGGCGCGACATGTTTAGGCTGATCCGTGTCGACACTTTACTCAGAGTCCACAGAGTTGGTTTTCCCGCGGAGCGGCTCAGATGAGTCGATTTACTGGCCACCGTGATGTGACTGAAAAAATGTTGAAAATGGCGTCAAACCCCAATCAATCAATCAATCAATCTAATTCAGGATCTGCTATTCATAGATTGATACAAATCGATTATAATAGTGGCATTTTTCCTCAACAACCGGTCTTCGAAAATGTAGAAGGTAGAGTTTACTGGGTGTAGTGTTGAACGACAAATGAACCATTACTTATGACTGTGTCAAGTACAAAGAGAAGTCTGTCAATAGCAGTACACGCACCGGAGATTTGATGGACGTGTACTCGTGCATACCAAATAAGTTACTGGATATAACTAAGACTGCTTTACTATGGTCTGGGGGAACTCGGCGCTTCTTGTCAATCAATCGGGCCTTGCCCGGTTAAATACTAAGCTATATGTATTGTATTAAATATGTAATATAGTTCTACCAGAATGTTTGACTAATTTCATGACAGTCATACTAGTACTCATGCAAGAAAGCGAGGGAAGACAGACTAAGGAGATTGATTTATTTATTGATTGGGGTTTAACGCCGTTTTTAACAATTTCTCAGTTATATCACGGCGGCCAGTTCACCCACTCATGCATTTTCTGGTTTTCTCACACCAGTACTCCACACAACAATCTTCCCAAGCAACTGACTGCTTTGCCACATTGGTGGAAGATGAATGGCGCATGTCGCATTGACTTTTGTCAATCGTCGGAAAGAAAGTTGGCCGAGCCGGGATTCGAACTCACAACCCCTGAGACTAAGGAGAACTGACGGCCGTGATGTTACTGAAATAGTGTTGAAAACGATGTTAAACGCTATCTGGCAATCGTATGCAGACACTTGCCTGGATCTTCACTGTTTATATATGCACCAATTTACATTTTCTCCAGACATGGCACGTTATGATTTATATATTTGAGCAACGGCAAGCGATTCGGGGTTCGATTCCTGTTGAAGAAAAAAATGAAGACTCAAGCGTACAGTTGCGCAAGAGCTCTCAATATCGGCTAACATGCAGTGCAATCATAGTTGCAACTTTTGACAACATAATAAAGATGAAGCACCATTAATGGTACGCCGATGTAGCTATAGATAGAGTCAATCACGAGAGCCACTAAGGCTTTAGGTCTGATGGAGCGACTGAATTATGTATGTGTCGTTTATGACCATCAAGAGATCCCAGATTATCCGATGATGAATGCGCCGGTCATTGTAACGGTCAATTGCGATATGTTTCCCTCCCACCTATTTGGTTGTAACCACATAGTGGAGCAAACTAGCCCAGTGTTCAATAGACAAAAATAGGTTTTGGAACACGGAGCATGTTTCATTGTTTTATCTATGAAAGGCGACTAGCTCTAATCTGGTACCTGTCGTACTTAAGCTTAATAGATAACAACAATACACCAAATAAATTCCTAGTCTGGTTTCTATGATAGTCCGTTACATAGTAATACGGGGAAAGCATGCATTATGCATGAAGGACGAAATTCGGCTGGGACGAGATTTGTCTTTCACATTCTGTACTTTCATTTTCAACCAAGGTAAAAATACTAAAACTGATAAAATCAATAATTTCCAGCACATCAAATACACATTTACAACCATTCTAAACCCAATGTCATATATAACCGCATTATTGTGAAGGCATACACTCATTTCTTCGCAAACAAATGTTTTTTATAGGAACTATTTGGTAGATCAGCACGGCCGCGAATGTATTTTGCGTAATATGACCAATTAGTACGCCTGGCATACACCACAAATGGCGACTTAATTGGTCACCCCCGCATTTATCACTATTACTATACAGTAAGTGAGAAGATATATACAATTGATGTGTGAACCAGTACAATATGATGTTTGCAATCAATACATATATACAAATATAATGAAGCAAGCTACTTTGGGAGTTTGTAAAGTCATTGAAACCGATTTTGTTCACACAGACTTAGCTCTACAGTCGTTTAATTGCTACACCATGCTCTAAGGGCGCCTCCATAATATGGGTATTCCTGACCCTATAATACAATGGTAGGGACAGGTAACTCTAGGCTAGACAAACCTGTGCTAGAACGATGGGGCTTTTCGTCCTTCACTATACAACCAGTTTAACGCAGCTATATTGTATTTAATTTGCTTAAGGAGCAAGACAATTCTCATTATTTCTACGGACCTGAAAAAGAAACACCTTTACTTTTATGATATTTGCAAAAGGTTTCACGCGAGGTATGAGTTCACAAGTGCGGGCCTTGTGGTGTTATTTTAAGGACATTAATCAGAATTATTTTTATCTTTATTCCCGATATCTGTGTACGCTGGCTGTACTAAGAAACCAGCAGTACAAAGGACATAGTGATAGGAATATTTCCGGATCAAGTAAAACTAAAGGGATTGGTTAATTTGTCCTCTGTGTTTTGAAAGTACCTGCGGTTCATTTATATGAGCCGTTCTACGAGGAAACCAATGTTATGGACGTTGTGTAATGTATCGACCCGGATCAGACTGCGTTCTCCGTCTCAGGGGAATAGAGGTATAGAGTAATAATTCTTGAAATAGGAAATCCACTGGAGGCGAAAAGTGTCTGTATGGGTTAGCCTGCGCGGCATGCTTAGTTCGATAGTTTAAACAGAGTCCACAATGTTGGTTTTCTCGTAACTCGGCTCGTATATAGTAGGCAAATATACTGTAAGAAGAATTCGCTGTCACGATCATAATTATCTTGTCTGTATTCGTAACTTACCACATAGACTGTCTTAAGCCATTGTTAAACGATGTATCTAACGCTTTTCATATTGCATTTTGAAAATACTCGAACTCAAGACTGCTTGGTTGGCAGGCACTTATTCTTACCATTGGAGCTGTTTTTGTATACGCTTCTGTGTTGTCAAAGTTATCAGCTGGTAATGTGTTGTATGTGGGGAAGGGTTGGTGTCATTTTTGAAATGCAGCATTGCGTCCGTCCTTGTAACAGACAATGAAACAGTAACATTTTTTGTGTAAACCTAGTTGGTTTCAGTAAATTCTCATTAAAACCGACACATTTTGTCGACATCGAAATGGGTGTTCACGTTTATCGGTAAAGTTTTAACCCAGACGCTTTCTGACGCGTTTGCAGCAGACGACATTTGAAAACATTTTGGCAAAACGAAAACATGCTCATAATGACTAATTTCTCCTTTTGTCACAATGTTTTCAACTTTGTTCCATAGGGTTACTTACACTGTAATTTTTAGATAATTTTCATACTTTTGCCAATATATTTTCCAAAGTCGTCTGCTGCAAATGTGTTGTATCTCGCAACGTTAAGGGTCTTTTGAACGAAGCTCCGATATCGCGTATCAACAATTATGAGTTGTCATGTTCTTAGAGCCGTAATTGGCGGATTTAATTGGTATAGGAGATAGGTAATACTGGTCATGAAACCTTACGTTACTCGTGGTCAGTTCCCCGTATTCAAAGCCGAACACCCCTAATTGGACAGTGTGACTTAACCCCTGTTCCACATACAACGTATCTGCAGCAGACGACTTTGAAAACATTGTGGCAAAATCCTGAAAATATACATGCAAGATAGCTTAATTGTTAAATAAAGTTGAAAACATCGTGGCCAAATGAGAAATTGCTCATCGTGAGTAATTTTACCTTTGGCCACAATGTTTTTAAAAGTCGTCTGCTACTATCGTGTCAAAATGCGTCTGCAGGTGGGAAAGGGTTAAACTGACGGGTTACGTCAACATAAAAATGATTCCTAATACAGCCAGCTATAATGGTCCGTAAATAAAAGGTTCTATGGTCATATTTCGGTCATTAAGTATATCTTTTGACTTGTAAAGAATATAACAGAGTAACTGCTGATCTATACATATTTTTTAATAATTTGACTATTTTAGATTTGGCGAAATGTGAGGTTATAGCCAATAAAATAAAAAATGAAAGCGAATTAACAAATAAAGCTTATATGGTAAGCGATAACGGTTATGAAATCTTATATCAATGTCGTTATATTTCGGATATTATCCTTTGACCAATAAAGAATATAACAATGTATCAGTAACAATTTGTTATAAGTCAACTTTTTTAGATTTGACGAAATTCGAGATAAAAGCCAATGAAATACAACAAAAAACGAATTAACAAATAGAAGTAATACAGTAGGCGATAACAGTAACGAAACCTTTTATTAACGTGGTCATATTTCGGTCATAAAGTTTATTTCGTCTACGTTTTTTCTGAGCCGTTCTTCGAGAAAACCATCATAATGGTCTCTGCGTAATGTATCGCCCCAGATCAGCCTGCGCAATCCGCGCAGGCTAATCCGGGCCGACACATTCCGTCTCAGGGGGAAAGAGGTATAAATCAATATTTTATGAAACAGGAAATCCATAGGAGGCGAAAAGTTTCTGCCCGGATTAGCCTGTGCAGCGATACCTAACGCAGAGTCGACAATGATGGTTTTCTAGTCGATATATTACGCATAGTACTGTTGGTTTTCTCATGGACTTGCTCATATGTCAATTTCATAAAAGCAAAAAAGACAAGGCAAAAATATATTTTCATGCAGTATGTAATTGTGTTTCATTAAAACACTGTTAACAGTGTAGTGTACAAGTCAAGCGCTCACCTCGCCATTTCCAATTCCATCGAAACTAATGTGCATTACCTTTATTAAAGAAATGATAATCAATGTATGAAAGCATTCTTCGTGCATCACATGCTGAGAGCGGAAATTACCTCCGTCAACGCTCCTAGGAGTGTCAGTGGTTGAGGGGGAAGCGATGCTGCAGAGGCATTCAATCACTGTTAACCCTTTACCTCATACATGTATACGATTTCTTAAGCATCTGCAGCAGACGACGATTGAAATATTGAGGCAAAGGAAGATATTGCTCAAAACGAGCAATATCTTCATTTTCCACAACGATTTTAACTGTATTAAATAGTTCTGCTTTTGTTTATAAAAAAATGCCATAATTCTTGCTTAGAAGTTTTCAAAATCGTCTGCTGCAGATTTGTTGTATGTTGGAAAACGTTAACCCTTTACTTAAAAAGACGCTTTCTGACGCCTGTGCAGCAGACGGCTTTTTGAAAACATATGAACAAAAGAAGAAATTGCTCAAAACGAGCAATTTCTCCTTATGCCACAATGTTTTCCACGTTTAGTCATAGGTTATCCATTCAATTATAGAGATTTTCCACATTTTGACAAAATGTGTTCAAAGTCGTCTGCTCCAGATATGCTGAAAAGGGTTAACATATTGACGTTGTTCAAGATACAATAACATGCAAACTTTCTGACACGTGTAGATGAAGGTCTGACCGTGCATCAATGCAATCTGGTTCGAGATTCGACATAGGTTATCAGGAAATTTAAGTTTTCATAAAAAGTTAATAAAGTGTCGTCAAATATAATATTAGAGTAAGGAAATCGTTTATCAGTTTAGTGATATGTCGAGGGCTTGGCGTGACACGGTTGTATCTAAATACCTTTTTCGACAACCCTGGTTTAGGGGCAATTTTGACCCCTTTGTAAACAATGCATATTTAGGTGCCATTGCTCAGAACGAGCAATGGCACCTAAATTTCCATTGTTTACCAAGAAAATGATTTAACGCTTATAAAGACTTTATGGCAAGGTGATTAACCTTGATAACAAAATACCATTATTAGTTACAACCGTTTTCACGCAAAGCCCTCGATGTGTATAACAAAGAAAACATATAAAAAAAAAATGAAAATAAGGCACCATAGACCTATATGTTACTTTCAAGAAAAAGATATATTTATACAAGATACAAGATATGAGATACAAAGTTTTATTTTGTAAATAAAGACCTCCGGCCCACAAAACATAACATTTTGTACAACACATAATGTGAGTTACGTATACAATATACATGTTATATTTGTAATTCATTTCTTTTTAAAATACAATATATGTAATACGAGACTTTTCTTATTTTGGAAGTGTCCTCTAGTTGTAGAATATTGTAAAAATTCAAATGATCAGTTCCACCAGAGTACCAAGAAAATAGAAGGTTTTGACGTAAATCTGAGTACAGTGAGTACCTTTCACAGTTCCACCGAATAAACACATATATCAACATAAGTGTACGTGTAGAAGAAAGAGTGGGTTGATTGAGTGAACACATATACAAAACCATATGTTGCTTAAGTTCTCAATTGCCTAATTATCTTTATTCAATAGAACGGACTTTTTTTGTTTTTCCGATACGCATGTGGTTTTTGCACTGAAATTACAGCAAGATCGGGATAATTAATTAATTAATATCCTCATACATGTTCATACTTCCGTAAATGTTATCATGTTGACATTATGCAAGACATATGCCCCCCCCCCCTCCCCCCCCCCCCCTATATATTCTAAATGGGTAGAATCCGCCTTAGCCGAGTGGTACGCGTCAGGGAATATTCGAACTAAGATCTGCTGACAATATGTGTACTAAGATCTGCTGACAATATGTGTACTAAGATCTGCTGACAATATGTGTACTAAGATCTGCTGACAATATTTGTACTAAGATCTGCTGACAATATGTGTACTAAGATCTGCTGACAATATGTGTACTAAGATCTGCTGACAATATGTGGACTAAGATCTGCTGACAATATGTGTACTAAGATCTGCTGACAATATGTGTACTAAGATCTGCTGACAATATGTGTACTAAGATCTGCTGACAATATGTGTACTAAGATCTGCTGACAATATGTGTACTAAGATCTGCTGACAATATGTGTACTAAGATCTGCTGACAATATTCGGACTAAGATCTGCGGACAATATACGGACTAAGATCTGCTGACGATATTCGGAGTAAGATCTGCTGACGATATTCGGACTAAGATCTGCTGACAATATTCGAACTAAGATCTGCTGACAATATGTGTACTAAGATCTGCCGACAATATTCGGACTAAGATCTGCTGACAATATTCGGACTAAGATCTGCCGACAATATTCGGACTAAGATCTGCCGACAATACTCGGACTAAGATCTGCCGACAATATTCGGACTAAGATCTGCTGACAATATGTGTACTAAGATCTGCCGACAATATTCGGACTAAGATCTGCTGACAATATGTGTACTAAGATCTGCCGACAATATTCGGACTAAGATCTGCTGACAATATGTGTACTAAGATCTGCTGACAATATATGTACTAAGATCTGCTGACAATATGTGTACTAAGATCTGCTGACAATATGTGTACTAAGATCTGCTGACAATATGTGTACTAAGATCTGCTGACAATATTCGGACTAAGATCTGCGGACAATATACGGACTAAGATCTGCTGACGATATTCGGACTAAGATCTGCTGACGATATTCGGACTAAGATCTGCTGACAATATTCGGACTAAGATCTACTGACAATATTCGGACTAAGATCTGCTGACAATATTCGGACTAAGATCTACTGACAATATTCGGACTAAGATCTGCTGACAATATTCGGACTTAGATCTGCTGACAATGTTCGGACTAAGAAATACTGACAATATTCGGACTAAGATTTGCTGACAATATTCGGACTAAGATCTGCTTACAATATTCGGGACTTAGATCTGCTGACAATATTCGGAATAAGATCTGCTGATAATATTCAGACTTAGGTCTGCTGACAATATTCGGACTAAGATCTGCTGACAATATTCGGACTAAGATCTGCTGACAATATTTGGACTAAGACCTGCTGACAATATTCAATGTATTGTTCCAAGAACAAGAACTGAAATCCCTGACAGATTAGTTGTGGATGGGCCAAAATAATGGAATGCTATCTGAGATTTCTTTCAGATAGGAAAAGAAAACATATTTGTTGAAGACATTTTACAATCGAATATCATGGACTGTTTTAGGACTGTGTAAATAGTTCTTGAACTGAGTTAAGCGCAATGGAATATTTTACAATATTATCAGCCGTCCCGCGAGAAAACCAACATCATGAACTCTGCGTAATGTATCTACCTAGATCAGCCTGCGCAGTCCGCGCAGGCTAATCCGGGTCGATACATTCGGCCTCAGAGGGATAAAGGTATAGAGTAATGTTTCCTGAAAGAGAAAATTCACAGGAGGCGAAAAGTGTCTGTCGGGGATAGCAGCACGGCATGCTAAGGCTGATTCGGGTCGATACTTTACGCAGAGTCCACAATGTTGGTTTTCTCGCAGTCCCCGCACACTTATCCGGGCCGACACATTTCGCCTCAGAGGAATAGAGATATAGAGCAATGTTTCCTGAAACAGAAAATCCAAGGGAGGCGAAAAGTGTCTGTCAGGGTTAGCCTGCGCGGTATGCTTTATCTGATCCGTGTCGATACTTTACGCATAGTCCACACTGTTGCTTTTCTCGCGGGATGGCTCATATGTTGTTTACGAAGGAACCCGTTATAAGGACAAAAACCATTTAATTGAGCCAACTGTTTCTGTCGCCTTATAAACCTCTTAAATTAACGGAGGAGCGCCGTATAAAGCAATTATCTGAGTAATTATTTCCTAATTCAAAGATTATCAGGAAATAGTTCACTGTTGCAGAAAATCAATCATTTGACAGTGAATCCTTGTTCTAAACCTATTGTGCTGTTTTACTCTTCCAGACGTGCGGACACGATCTAGAGTACCGTGCGGACGCGTCTGGTACTGTCTTCTTTTGAAAAACATCCTTGGAAAAAGAGGAAATGCTTTTAAAGAACAATTACGTCTTTCAACACAACATTTACAACTCTTTTCAATTGTTGAACGTTTTCAACGTTTATCAGGAACTAATTCAGTCAAGATCTACGTAACCTTTTTTAATCTGGTTTACAGTTTAACATTTCGAGTAATAAAAAAAAAATCATATGCTATTACATGTGTTATGCTACCGTAAATTGTAAACAACACGAAGTAATGAGTTTGTTTGTGCGGATAAGAGTTCGTTCGTCCGTCCGTTTGACTCGTGCTCTTGTTTTTAGCTGTTTATAAGCATACGGTGACAGTATTTAATCAACGTATGTCTGCGGTCACCTAATTGTTTACAAAAGGGTCAAAATTGCCCCTAAACCAATGTTTTTAAAATAGTTTTTAGTTTCAACCGTTTCACACCAATCCCTCGATATGTGCCTTGTCCACGGGCACTCAACCATGACCGACAGTTCACGTATTCATGATACCTGGGTACTAGGCCAGGATATGTGCCTTGTCCACGGGCACTCAACCATGACCACCGTGAGTTTAGATCGAACTCAACGTCCGGTTCCATATCATCCACGTTAACCACCCAATCATTGCCATTATTCGCTCCAATTAATACATTTTGTCTATGCGGTCAAATAATATCAAGATGAGCCTGGTACCCGATATTTAATCATACCTTGGTAACCTGATTTAAACCTGTGACTGCTGGTACCGATTTAATGACGACAGAGCCGTAAGTATAGAAACAGGCCAGCAAGCCAATCATAGTCATCTAACTACACTATTTTCGAATGTCGGCTGCTCAATTGTTCGCATCGTAAGCAGAAGATCAATGTACGATACCGAGTCGGTCGTATATTCAAATATTTTTTTCAAAATTGAAAACATCGAAAATAACCATTTAGAATATCGAGGGCTTGGTGTGAAACGGTTGTTAATAAAATCCTATTTTGAAAACCTTGGTTTAGGGGCAATTTTGACCCCTTTGTAAACAATGCAAATTTAGATGCCATTGCTCAGAACGAGCAATGGCACCTAAATTTCCATTGTTTACCAAGATCAATGATTTAACGCTTACAAAGAGTTTATGGCGAGGTGATTAACCTTGATAAAAAAATACCAATTTGAGTTACAACCGTTTCACGCCAAGACCTCGATATTAAAAAAAAAATGCATTTTTGAAATATCGTTTCTTAAATACCAAAACACAGGGGAATTATTCGCCCGGCTGAATATTTACATCGTAATCCCTGAAGATGGTGGATTTTTGTCTTGTCATCCGGGCGCGGGAAATGTGGGCTTTCACTGTCATCTGTAAATGAAAGCACAACAATTAACGCTAGGGAATTAGTATAGTGCTTTTAACACAAAAAGGGATCCCTGAGCACTTTACAAAAATGTGTATGAGTCAATTTAATCTGAACAAATCTTCACAGGTTTTTATATCCTCTTTGCCAACTGGGACATTTGTTAATGCATTCCACATATAAATTGACAATTTGTGCAGAGGTCCAGATAAGGGAGGGGGGAGGGGTGTGGGGGGGGGGGGGGGGGGGGTATTCAGCTCTTTTCCCACAAGTTCTCTCTTATTATTAAAGCAAAACCTACATGTATGTCGTGGGTACTCAAAAGATTTGTTTCACTGAGCTCTAATAATTTGTGCAAACTATTTTAGTGAGGTTATGGTATGATGGCACATGTATGCACTTTTTATAACAATGCCTTCTATGGTTGAACAACACAACGCTTCAGTGGAAGAGCTGTGAACTTCGAAAACCAACATTATTTCTAAAAATAGACATGCCCGTGTAATGATCAAACTGTATATCGTAGATCATTCCAACTTCGTGATCTACCTTCGTTCCTGACGTCATTATTTTCGTTCTGTTCTGCTATGACTTTGTATGAACAGTCAATTGAGAAATGTGCATTTATTTTTCTGATGTTTCAAAAATTCATTTCGTACTCGAAAGTGTAGGTTTCTTTAATGCTTTTGACCACGAACTTGTGGTCCCGTAGTTACTGCTTAACAGAAGTGTCTCAAATCATGAATTGTTTAATTGGCGAATCATTTAGATCTTGATCTGACTGTGCTGAAGCGAGGACCGATCGGGGACTAACCCTTTCCCTCATATAGACGCTTTCTGACGCCTCTGCAGCAGACCGCTTTTTGAAAACATACTGACAAAAGAAGAAATTACTCAAAACAATGTTTTCCACTTTTAGTCATAGGTTATCCAATCAATTATAGAGATTTTCTATTTTTTGACAAAGTATGTTCAAAGTCATCTGTTGCAGAATTGTCATATGAGGGGAATGGTTAACACTGCTCGCAAATGTGTAGCGGTTGGTTGTCGCAGAAAGCCACTTAACCGTAAATCGATTTGAACTTCCATACCGTAGTAACCCTTTCGTTGCCGAATTTCACAAAGTCGACTCATCCGTGTTGAAATTTGGACCACTCCATTTTTCCTCCAACACGAAATTTAGTAAAATGTAATGTCTAAGTGACAAACAATGCATATTTAAGGAAAGATAGGCTCTTCTGAATCTGCATTGTTTTCGAAAAGCCTTTAATTGTTGGCAGCGACATAATTAAATATAAAGTATAAAGATGTCGGTGACCTTATCGGTCTCGTGACTATGACAGTTCAATTAAAAAAGGAGACTACTTTGTTATGTCAAGCAATTAGCACAAACCGGAAGTAGGTAGAATAAACCCCGGTATATGTCAGTAATAGCCGGACGTAATTCCGTAAATGGAAGAGCGAGTGAAACGGCAGCATTCAACGGAATTTGAACCGAGAACTTTCAACGTAATTTGAACTGAGCCACATTCAAACCGATTTATGGAAGTTTGGAATGACAAAATGGCACATAACATAATCGAGTTGGGATAGTCATTCTCAAGATGGTTCCGGAATTCTAGTACGCGGAAATAGAAAGGTAATACTCAGTGGGTGCGCAGGCAGTTCTTGACGAGCTGTCTATCCTGGCAGCTGCATTGTTTGCCACTTAGACATTACATTTTACATTTTACGAATTCTCCTGTTGGACGAAAAATGGAGTGGTCCAATTTTCACAATGGAAGGGTCGACCTTGTGAAATTCGGCAGTGAAAAGAGTTAAAGAGATTTGATTTACATACATTGAAGACTGTGAACCCCCATAGTGCCGTCCCTTTACATTCATGTTAATCCTGAATGCAGATGTTGACAACTTTAAATTATTTCAATGCGGGGTGTCATTTAGATAGAGATGGAACTAGCATGAGCGCATGCGCCTTGTCTGGTCTTATTGATATTAGGTACGATGCAGAGTGTACATCCGGCCATCCCTATTGTATCACAATTGACTTTGCCGTCTCTCTACATGTTATTTAGTCCTGAATGCTGCAGCTGGTGACATAACTCTGGAAGTGTAGTACATCTAGTTGTAGGCTAGTACGTGATGTCAAATCTCAGTGACGACATACGTGGATCGAAAATTGTAAGCTTTTGACAGAGACGTTTAGTAGTTAATAGGCAATAACACTTTAAACGATGTCAAGGTGGAGTGAAGATATAAGTAGACATCGAAAATGGCAAACATTTTAACATGTCATCACCGTGAACTACTTTGTGGCTGAGGATTGTCGCAAACCGGAAGTAGTCAGGATAAGCCGGAAATGTTCACCCGGAAGTAATTCCGTAAATAAAGAAGCAACATGGAAATGGCAGCGTAAAATGATCTTTGATATACTACTTTCCGACATGCAACCTTATGTTCTCTATCCCACTTGTAACGGACGAGATGTGAACCAAAAGTAATAAGAGAACTGGTGACTTATAAACGATTTGAAACATAGGCAGGACACATTGTTATTTTACAAAGAGGTACCAAATTAAACTGTGTACATCTCAAATAACTATACACGGACTAACGTAAGATAAATGTGCATGATATTTCGTTGGTGTATTTTTGTTTCTTAACCCTTTTCCTCTTATAGACACTTTCTGACGCCTGCAGAAGACGGCTTTTTGAAAACATGGCAACAAAAGAAGAAATTGCTCAAAACGAGCAATTTCTCCTTTTGTAACCATGTTTTAACTCTATTCAATGATTGTACTTTCATTTAAAGTGAGTTTCCAATTGTTTTGCCTAAATGTTTTTAAAGTGGTCTGCTGCAGTTTTGGTGTATGTGAGAAAGGGTTAAGACGCGCACAGGCTACTCTGTTGTGTTAGGTCGGTTAGAAATGTATCCGGGACAATCTGATTACTACGTTCGTGTAAATGAAGTTTGCGGAAAATAAATTGTATGATGCCTGTCCGACTACTTTGTATACGGTACATATTGATCAGTCTGCGTGGATGTAAAATCAGTATATGCGTATATCTCACCCGCTGCCGAAGGGAGTAAAACATCACAGAGAACTACAGCGGGACCAGGATATGAAAGAAGTAGGGGAAAAATTAATAGCTTCTGTCATTATGAGCAATTTCCTCTTTCGTCATAATGTTTCCAAAAGTCCTTGCTGCAGATGAAATAAAATGCCTGTATACATGGGATAGGGTTAATTCAGCGGGACTGGGATAAGAAAGAATGAGGGTAAATTTTAATATTATCTGTCCTTATGAGAAATTGCCTCTTACGTCATAATGTTTGCAATAGTAGTCTGATGCAGATGAATCAAAATGTCTGTATAAATGGGAAAGGGGTAAACTAAACAAGGACATTTGGCGGGACCGTAATAAGAAAGGTGTGTGAAATTGTAATAGTATCTGTCGTGATATATCTTCTTTCCCGCTAAATGCTGTACTAATTAAAAAAATAAACACGTGTTATAAAGGGTTAACCCTACAAATGGTGTCTTCCCGCTAAGTTCAAAATTGAAATATTGCCTGTTATATTTAAATCCTTTCCCACATATATACGTTTCAGACGTCATTGCAGCAGGCGAATTGTTAAAACAATGTGGCAAAAGGAGACATTGCTCTTATTGAGCAATGTCTCCGTTTGCAACTATGTTTTTAACTTATTCAATTAGTGGTTTTTCATGTGTAAAGGTTTTACATGTTTTGGACTAAATGTGTTCAAAAACGTCTCCTGCAAACGTATTGAATGTGGGAAAGGGTTAACCTTTTGAAGATTCATCAAATATTCATGCGAAACCTGCAAGGTTATTGTGTTTATCCTTTAATATTTGGTAACGCTCCCGGAAGAGAGATATTGCGATTGTGATTGATGGTTTTGTTTGAAGCGGAAGAATACATTTTGGAATACGTCGGCGTTTATCTAAGTGATACAAGTTGAAATTCACTTCTCTATTGGTGTGCTTGATTTTTTTTTGAGATTTATGCAGGTTTTTTTGTTTAGTATTTCCGTTATATATCACAGCGAACGTTGACTAGTCCATGACCCCTGTGTACCTCGCCAATTTCAAATTCCACGAACCTAGCGCTAAAAAAAACTACTTAAAAACTGAAAGGTGCTGAAATCCAGATGGAGATCAAAATTGGGAAATGTTTTGCAAATATTGCTATTAGTGACAACAACATTGGTAATAAGTATGTTGGCAGTAAATGTAAAAAAAACTATCAATTAAAAGTCATGAGAATGTAAACAAAAATGGCTACCCAGTGAAAAAGAAGCATAAACGATCAATATTTAGACGTTTATTATACTGAAAACTGGAATTATTACTCTCCTTCTATCCTAGAATCGTGATTCTATTATTTTAAAACATCTTTTGAACAGTTTTAAATCTTTGACTATACTATCTATTTTCTGGTTTTCAGTACCTTTAAAAGCATACTTCATCCCGTTGTTTCCCTTATATATTGTAAAACATTAATGCTGGAAGGTATTTGAGTAAATGACTAAGTTGACGTATAAAGTAACCATGCTGACTAATAGCACTTGTTAAGAAATTAAAGAGATTGGCATTGTTATTAGGGAAACAACAATGGTGAGATATACTGATTAGAATTTAAGAATTACTTAGCGCTAAGTAAGGTTGCTGGAATTGGACCCAGTACTATAGACTCGGACACATGCATTGCCCAAATGAAACCGTAACAATGGGTTTCGAACCCGTGTCACCCGGTTTCAAATCATCCACGTAAACCATTAGGTTTTCTTCCGAGTCCGAACGAAGAAAATCTATAAGCTCTTACAATTTTAATTTCTCACGTGAATACAAAAAAACACGAAATTATTAAAACATCAACGAATCAATCAATACGTATCTTCACTCGTCCTCGAGTTTAAATATTTGAGCCGCTCCACGAGAAAACCAACATTGTGGACTCTGCCTTATATATCAGCCTAAGCATGCCGCGCAGGCTAACCCGGACATATATATTGTTCGTCTCTTGTTGATTTTCTGTTTCAGGAATCAATACTCTATACCTCTATCCCCCTGAGACGGAATGTGTCGGCCGGATTAGCCTGTGTGGAATGCGCGGGCTGATCTTGGTCGATACATTACGCAGAGTCCATAATGTTGGTTTTCTGGTGAAACGGCTCAATTACTTGTGTCCTATTCAACCATTTAATCTAGATTCACGAACAATGTATACAGCGATTTGTTTTGTATATATTCGTGCAGTTTTACCATTTTCTACACAGTTCGATGTTGAAAGCGGCGTAAAACCCCAATAAATAAATAAATCTACACAGTTCGATACCTATTTAACTTTTATTTTTGCACATTTTTTTATACCAAAGGTTTTGATTTTATTGTATGATTTGTTGTGGTATTGACGCCGCTTTCAACATTGTTTCAGTTATATCACGGCATTTCCTGGGTAAGTTACCAGTACTACTGATGATAACCCTGCAACCCTGAGCACCAAGAACGGCAGCCATTAGTACCATTTATAAAGACTTCCAAATGCTGACTTTTGTTCTTGTTTTTGTTTTTCTTCCTCCTTCTCTTTTTCCTCCTTCTTCTTCTTCTCCTCGTCATCTTTGTAGTTGTTGTTGTTGTTATTCTGCTTCTTAACATCATTCTCCTCCGTGTTGTTGTTCTTCTTATTATTCCCTTTTTCTTCTTTTTATAATTCTTCTTCTTCTCCATCTTTGTCTTATTCTTCTTCTTAATATTTCTCTTCTTCTTTATCTATTCTTCTCTCTTTTTCATCTTTGTCTTCATATTCTTCTTCTTTATCTTTATATTCCTGCTCTTCTTCTTACTCCTCGTCTACTTCTTCTTCTACTTTCCTCTTCTTCTTTTTCTTCTTCTTCTTTTTCTTCTTCTTTCATCTTATCTGCCTACTTATTTTGCTTCTTCTTCATCTTCATCATCATTGTCTTCTTATTCTTGTTCTCTCACCCTTCTTCCTCTCCATATTATTATGCTGTATATATGTTGTATGTGGATTATGGCTAAGACCCCAAATCCCCTGACGCGACACATTTTAATTTCTAAGATTCGTATCTGCGTGAAGGATTTGTTTGTAATACACAGTAGTTTCCTTCACAAATTAGTATAATTACATTAGACGGAATTTCACCATTCGCGAAATTGCCAATTTTGGAACGTTAAAAATCATGAAGTCTTTAAACTCTACTTGAGTCTGTTGTTTGCCCTTTACATATATAATTATATTTCCAAAAAAAAAAAAAACTTTCTTAAATTAGTTTACAATTGAGAATAGTTAATGTTGCTTTTTTTTTTCAAAAGGCACGGTGAAATAACATCTTAATGTAATTTACAATGGAAGCATCGAAAGCTGTTTTTATGTCTTCAAATTTCACGCGTAAAATAACATTTTAACGTTATTTACCAGTGAGGGATTGAAAGTTTGTTCAAATGATGCTATAAAAAAATATCTACATGTATATCAACTTAACCTTTTCCTCAATTCTGACGACTTCAAAGCTTCTACAAAAGAGCAGCATGTGAACACAATGTAGACACAGTAATGATTTCTCAAAACATAGACAATTCAACTTGTCTTTTCTGATTACATACTTTATAACTAATTGTGTGCTAATACAATGCTTCCTCTTGTACATACCGCCTGGGTGGTGTAGTGGTACATCGTTTGCCTTGGGGTCGGGAGATCGCGGTCTCGATCCCCATCCGGGTCATACTAAATACTTTAAAAATAGTAGAAATTGCTGCCTTCCTTGACGCTAAGAGTTGCGGGGTTACAATTACGAGTGACTTACTTGAAGATGTCAGGATAAAAGGACCAGTTATACCGGTAAAGTAACCAGAAAACGCTGTGATATAAATGAACAAATGTTGAAAGCGGCGTTAAATACCAAATAATCAATCAATCTTATCATCCAAATGTTAAATTGTCCTTCAAACTTATGTATTACACGTGACATAAGTATCCAGAAAACGTTTCGAGAAGAAGATAGAGATGAAACGATATCTTCCAGAATGTTCGAGTAACCGAATCTAGTTACAATACAATACAATACAATACAATCGTGATATAACTGTACAATTGGTATAAACGGCGTAAAATTACAACACAAACAAGCACTACCTCAAGAACACTGAGTGTGGAAGACAAACTACGTAGAGGTAGAGCGTTGGCTTCTCGTACCAAAGGTCCCTGGTTCGAGTCCCGTGATGAGCAGGTTCTGACTTTATGAATGTTTCCACACAAACGGCGCGAGTACTGGTTAAGTTTCCAGGAAGCAGACATCGAGCGTGATTAATATAAGCTTAAAGCTTGTTTCGCAATCGATGGAAAATATATAAGTTCAATCTAAGAACACTGACGAAATACCCGTGTCTACCTATATTCCAGTGGACCAATTAACGAATGCGCTTGTCTGCGGTCAATACATCTTCACTATTCTAAAAAAAAGACATCACAGGAAAAGGACAAATAATCTTGTATGCGACCGCCTTATTAAGTAAGATGATTAGTTTCTACCGTCGGAAATATGACAACAAAGGAAAATATCAAAGCTTGAAATCGATAATCGATTCTGTCTTAACACCGCCATTTATCTCTCTCATTGCCGACGTTCTCAAAGTGAACTCTACCGTGTTGAACATTGGATCACTCCGTTGTTAGTCCAACATGAAATTTTGTGAAATTTAATGTCTTAGTGGCAGACAATGCAGATTTCAGAAGAGACAGCTCACCTCACCTGAATCTGCATTGTTTGCAAAATCCTTTAATTGCCTTTGGCAGCGAAAGGGATATAGAACTATACATCTGCAAAAGACGACTGTCAGAACTGACATACGAAATTATAATTGTTACTAATCATTCCACTACCTTTTTTCCGGCATCACTATTGTGTTCCTCAATATACGCTTTTCGAATTGAATACATCGTACCCAATATTAATATACTAATATTCCAGCTATATTCCCCTAATGCTGTCTAAAAACATGTATGATAACGAAGACAAAATAAGACAGCTAAAGATCGATGAAAAAGTACACATGAAGCAATTTCTCACAAACACATATGAGCCGTGCCGCGAGAAAACCAACATTGTGGACTCTGCGTAAATTGTCGCCCCGGAACAGCCTAACATGCCGCGCAGGCTAACCTGGACAGACAATGTTCGCCTCCTGTAGATTTTCTGTTTCAGGAATCATTACTCTATACCTCTATTCCCCCGAGACGGAATGTGTCGACCCGGATCAGCCTGCGCGGACTGCACAGGCTGATCTGGATCGATACATTACGCAAAGTCCATAATGTTGGTTTTTAAACGGACATAAATAGATTACCTGTATCTATGTTTGTTTGTTTGTATGTTTAACGTCGTTTTCAATATTAGTTCAGTCATATCAGTGTAAATAAACAGTTTTGTTGGTGAGCATATTCTGACACATTCGCTTTAATCGGAAAACTATCCCAGAAACCATGCGCTCTATTGCATGACATCACTACCAATGATGTATTCTTTGATGTGACCGATCAGGGATCGAATACGGGTCTCCTGTTTTCAAATTCGACCAACGGATGTTTCCAGAAGTGAACATCCAGATCAGGAAATACTCATCAAAGCGGTATCAGTGGACTTGGGATTACTCGAACATGTGATAATTCGAATACATCGTTATTCTCCAGCACATGTCTTTCGAAAACAGTGTATCAGCAGTTCCAATTGCTCACACACAACGTACATTCCGCTTTTCTGCTTCGGTGTTTTCTTGGTATGGTTGCAATCACTGATTAGCTTTTCATACTTAACATTTGAGTGCAAAGGAACTACGAAGCTAGAATATATACTTAAACGGATTTAGCACTAATTGACGGATCTTTCGAACACTAGGTTAATTTGAAATGATACATGGCTCTTTTTCGACTTCGACATATCGCATCTCCTCTGTTTTACCACACACAAAAAAGACTTACAGTTTTAAAGAACTATATTCATTGCCATTGAATTTAAACACAATAATATATCTTTTTATTTTCTTCTTTCTTTAAAAAATCAGCCGTATCTCGCCGGCCAGTTCGACTATTCATGTGTTTCCTGACTTTCTCAAACCGGAACTCTACATACAACAGTCTTAACAAACTGGAAGCTTTACCACGTATACCGTTAGCCAATATGCGTAAGGCGAATGCCGCTTGTTACAGTGATCTTTGTCAAAAGTCGGAAAAAATATTGGCCGAGCTGGGGTTCGAACTCACAACACCCTGATGGATAGCCCGCGATGTTACCGACTGAGCTACCGGGACCGGCTGGTTTCAGTGTAAAGTGACACTCGAAAATGTCCCCCTTTTTCTCGTACACGGCGTAATGATATCCAATCATCACGTAGCCAAGAATAAGATGAAAGTAACATAGGGAAAGAATGTCTCTATTGAAATGAACCCTTTTCATTTAACGTGTATTTCACTTTACGTTAACCCTTTACCGCAGACACCAAAATCAGCAGCAGACGACTTTTAGAGACAATTACTAAACTATATTGAAACTCTTTATAAATGAAATAACTCAATTGACTAATCTTGAAAACATTGTGGCAACGGGCGATATTGCTCACAATTTCTGCTCCTGTTATACTGTTTTTAAAATTCGTCTGCTGCAGTGATATCAGAAAGCGTATATCGAGGGCTTGGCGTGAAACGGTTGTAACTAAAATTAGTATTTGTTTACCAAGGTTAATCTCCTTGCCATAAAGTCTTTATAAGCGTTAAATAATTTTTCTTGGTAAACAATGGAAATTTAGGTGTCATTGCTCGTTCTGAGCAATGGCACCTAAATTTGCATTGTTTACAAAGGGGTTAAAATTGCCCCCTAAACCAGAGTTTTCAAAATATGGTTTTAGTTACAACCGTTTCACTCCAAGCCCTCGATATATATGGGAAGTGTTTGGTTTTCTTTGAATATGAAGAAAATGATACGAGTAATATCAATAAATCACAACCATGGCACAGCATGAGTAATAAGGAGTATGTCCCGTCATATCGCTGTTTCTCATTCAAATACCATGTCTTTGGTACCCGAAACAAATTGACTTATTTAGACGATTATCCTTGATACCCACACCTCTAAGGACTTGGAGTCAAAGATCCAATAATATGATAAAAACACTTTATTTAGAACTTTGATTGATTAAATGATTGTTTGGTGTTTTACGCCGCTTTCAACATGTGTTCAGTTATATCACGGCTTTTCTTGGACAAGTTACCAGTACTACTGGTCCATTTATCCTGACACCAGCCAGTCAGTCACAATGTTAATCCCCGAAAACCTGAGCGTCATTGAGGGCAGCTATTACTTCAACATGTTTAAGTCTTTGGTATGAACCCCGATTAGTCTGGTGTTGAGTTCAATCAATCCTCCAAGTATATGAAATCAACCCTTTATTTACAGTTTTGATAACAACCTTCTTTTCATGAATTAAAGTAAACTCAAGCCTTACTGATTGCCTGAAAAATATGGCTGTAAAACAAATTGGCTAGCTAACCTTGCTTTAAGTGTCTACTCCATGAAGTTTCTTTCCCAATCATTATCAACTTTGTACTAACATATCATGAGCAATTTCATATTTGCTACTATACATTATAGATTACTCAGGTGGTCGATTTAAGGCCATCTTGGCCTCATTGTTACTAACCGTTAATGGATATATTTGTATTGTTTGTTCGAATTGTATTTTTACGCGGCTTTCGACAGTATTTCAGTTATATCACGGCGTTTCCTGGGTACATTACCATGGGTATTATTTACGCTGATACCGATGGTTCCGTCTGTCTATTATTGAACGTGTTTACCCTTATCGTATGGCTATCACCAAAACGACAACGGTCTTGCAAAGGTTCAATATGTATTAGCATTATATTCACACTTGCTGTACGTGCATTTGCTGGCAATTAAATGCAAATAACTGCCGTAAAGCGGAGATATGCTTATTCGCAATCAAATGTAAATTAATGCCAATTAGCGGAAAAACGCGAGTAGAATGTTTACGGCATATCCAGTATAAATTAACTGGAGATTTTAGGACTAGACATCCAAGTAGGTTCCTACTTGTTAAACTTTGAAAATCTGATTTGGCTTGGTGTTTTGCGTTATTGTACCACACCGTCGTAATGCAACCCTGAGAGTCAAGTAGTAAAACCAGTTCTTACATTTTCAAAGCACTGAAGCCTGGTCTCCCGCTAGTCTGGGGTTCCTTCCCCCTTATTACTGTGTAAATGATACTATCATATAGGAAGTCGGGAAACAGACAAGGTCTCCCGCTCTCAAGCCACTTCATCTCGGAGAAGAAGAGGCTAAATAATCCATCTCTGAAACAAAGAGATTTTGTTTAATATCTTATGTTTATTGTAATTAAGTATAGGTTTCTTTTTTATTGTATATATTACTATGATTTGTTGTTTTGACTAGAAACTGTGTAGTTCACGTACAAAAAAACGTACAAAAACATTATTGTCATTTTCATTAAATTAACCCTTTCCCTCATACGACAATTCTGCAGCAGACAACTTTTGTCAAAAAATAGAAAATCTCTATAATTGAATGTATAACCTATGACTAAAAATTGAAAACATTGTGGCAAAAGGAGAAATTGCACGTTTTGTGCAATTTCTTCTTTTGTCACTATGTTTTCAAAATGCCGTCTGCTGCATAGGCTCCAGAAAGCGTCTATATGAGGATTTAATCACTAGTAAAACTCTCCTTTTCTAAATTTGAGGTATATATATATAAAAAAAAACATAACAAATTTACTCTAGTTAGAACGATAGCTCTTGGGTTAGTGATATGTGTGTTCTAATTATTGAATAGATATCTCTCAGTGTATCTCTTTCTAATTTTAAAGGTGCAGATTATAGATATTAAAGTCAAAGTTTTGAAAATGTTCAAAAGTTGTCTTGAAATATTAAAATCATAATTCTGGGATAAAAATAGAATAATAATTTCACTTTCGAGTACAATAAACATTTAAATATTGATCGTGTATGCTTCATTTTTACTGGGTTGACATATCCAATAAGCCAAATTGTGTACATTTGCATGACTTTCAATGGACTTTTTTTCAACATTTACTGCCAAAATAGTTTTGAACAACTTACTACTAACTTTGTTGTCACCATTAGCAATATTTGCAGAAGTTTCAACAAATTAAAAATGTTGATCTCCCTCCGGAGTTCAGCACCTTTAATATCAAATAAATAGTAAAAGGGATTGCCTTATAAAACAAGCCTGCACAACCAGCTTTAAATAATTCCCATTCTCTCCAGCAACGCCGTTATGGAATAGACGGACGTGCAATGATTTTGTCATTAACAAAGATTGTCCTAGATTCGTCAAGAATATTTTCCCCTCAATAATTTATCGCTAAGCATGTCGAAAAAGGGAAATTTTCATATCGATATTTTGAATAGATACTGCAGTGAAGACAGCCCAATCGTTCTTCTTAAGGTGTATTAATGAGCCGTCCCGCGAGAAAACCAACATTATGAACTCTGCGTAATGTATCGACCCAGATCAGCCTGCGCAATCCGCGCAGGCTAATCCGGGCCGACACATTCCGTCTGAGGGGGATAGAAGTATAGAGTTATGATTCCTGAAACAGAAAATCCACAGGAAGCGAAAAGTGTCTATCCGGATAAGCCGTTGTGGCTTGCTTAAGCTGATCTGGGTTAATACTTTACGCTAAGTCCCGTGACAATGCTGGTTTTCTCGCGGGACGACTCATTTGTTGAATAAGTGAAAGAAGTGTATAATACATAGTTTTCAGAACTATAATACACTACCTTCCTCGCCGGCAATTGTGATAGGCAGAGACATACACAAATGTGAATGTTATACTGTTGTATTATTATATTGTATGTATAACTTGTATTACGTGTCACTTAAATAAAATATAAAACTACAAACTACTGTACATGTACGATAATTTTTAATAGAACATATCAATATATATGTATATATATCCAGTGAAAAATGAAATATGACAAGTAGTTTTATTAGTAAACGAATAGTTTTGTGATATAGATATAACAATCTTTAGTAACAGATGTGTCTTTTTTAATCTATTTCATAGAAAGAAAGATCATAAGTTTAGCTCTTTCACTGCCAAATTCCACAATGTCGACTATTCCATGTTGAAAAGTGGAACACTCCTTGTTTTCGTTCAACAGGAAATTTTGTAAAATGTAGTCAAACAATCCATATTTCAGGAGAAACAGCTCGTTACGCGCTGTTTCACCTGAATCTTCATTGTTTGAAAAATCCTTTACTTGCCTTTGGCCGCGAAAGAGTAAGAGTAATGTAATATTGACAGTTGATTTTGAGAGATATACAGGATACAGACTCAGGGGTCAAGATAAGGAGGGGTATTCAGCTCTTTTCCCCACATTTTCTCTCTTATTATTAAAGCAAACTCTATGTTGTGGGTACTCAAAACAATCGTCGCACTGCGACGATTCTTTTGAGTACCCACAACATTGGGTTCGAGGGTCAAATAAGTACTGTAGAACATGCAAAACGCCCCATATCTAGAGCACTGCAGACTTGCAAAACCGAATGGAATCCTAAAAGTATTTTTGAGTTATCAGCGTGTTCAATTTGTGGCTGAGTACATGCCTAATTTATATATGTTTTACAAGCTTCGCAATTCGCTTAAGTTTGCAGTATCAAACGCAAGCCAGTCAACACTGTTTAGCAGTGGTAATGTTAGATTGTATTTGACTTATACAAATACGTGTATCATTTACATATATTTACATAAACAAATGTTTACGTGAACATCAAATAATAATCCGAAATAAGTTTCCCGATTTTAGTATAGCTCAAAAATAGCTCATACCAAATAAAGAACATTTGAGCCGTGTCGCGAGCAAACCAGCATTGTTGACTCTGCGCTAAGTATCGACCCGGATCAGCCTAAGCATGCCGCGCAGGCTTACCCTGATAGACACTTTTCGCCTCTTATTGAGTTTCTGCTTCAGAAATCATTACTCTATCTATCCCCCCTTAGACGGAATGTATCGGCCGGATCAGTCTGCGCGGACAGCGCAGGCTGATCTGGTCGATACATTTCGCAGATATATTGATATGAGCCGTTCCGCGAGAAAACCAACACTGTTGACTCTGCGTTAAGTATCGACCCGGATCAGCCTAAGCATGCCGCGCAGGCTTACCCGGATAGACACTTTTCTACTCCTGTGGATTTCTGTTTCAGGAATCATTACTCTATACCTCTATCCCCCTGAGACGAAATGTGTCGGCCCGGATCAGTCTGCGCGGACTGAACAAGCTGATCGGGGTCGATACATTACGCAGATACCCTAATGCTGGTTTTCTCACGAGATGGCTTCATTTAAACTTTGACCTAAAGTAGTTTAGGAGAGTGTGAATATAACAATTATTGAAAGATAAATATATCTTATTCCATAGTCCTACTGTCAATCACCTACATATATTACTTACATATATTACTTCAATCTTATTTAGATGATCTGAAGCTTATAGTATGTGAGTAATGGGTATTTATGAATATATATAAAACTGTTGGGCACTTATCAACACTAGCTAACATATACTGCAGCACTATACAAACGTGTATAAGAAAGAAGTGTGTATATACAACATGTATAAAGAAAAGAAGTGTGTATATACTTGTATTTTTCGAACTATTCTGTCACAAATTGTACATATCATAACATAAGTAATACATACTCGTATCAGCAATCAGAACTGTTACTTCGCCGTTTCCAAATGATTCTATTTAAACCATAATTCGAGTTTTTCTATGTTCGAGATATCGCCAGGACATTGTTTTTTAAAGATATTTCCAAACGTAACAGATTTCTCGCAAAAGCTATGAATATTACTCTTTGGTATCAGGAACCATATTATATCAATGAAGAGGAATGGAAGAGTCTACTTTAAACAATTCGGCGCTGAAAGAGCTAAAGCTTGGTTTACCCAAACGAATATTTCTCTAAAGTAAACTTGCACAGCCTGCTTTAAATTTCCAATCACATGGACGGCCGCCGTTATAGAATAGTCGTGCAATGATTTTGTCGTTTAGAAAGATTGGCGGTGATTCGGCTCGAATTATCCACTAATATTGCTTTCTTGCTTACACCTTTGAACGAAATATATGTGTATGTTGCTTGTATCGTTGATAAATAAATATATATGACTGAAAACCGCTAGAGACCAACGTGAAAATACCGAAAAATGATTTAGATTTAGGTTAGGATTCCTAAAAAAAAGATGATTTGTCATTTTCATGTGGTCAAAATAGAAGTAGGAACACAAATTATGTGATAAAATAAGCGTGTGAAATTTTGCGTCAATTTATTGACACGAGAAGAAGGAGGAACATATATCTATGAACTAATTTTGTGATATAAGTATTATTGAAAGTGCCGTGGATTAGTTTATGGAATTGCTTTCTTGAGGAAAGTGAGTAACGAATCGATATGACGAAAATTATTTTTAAATTATAACTTGACAATGTTGAACTGATTCTGACCTTTGTGTGCTTATATAAAAAATGTTTTGACCTTTACTTTGAGTCATAATAATTTGAAATAGTTTCACAAAAGTCAGGGCCAAGTCAACTATGCTTCGTAATATTAAATTAACCAGGTTTTAATGCCGTGGATGCTTTGTTGTGTGTGTCTCTGTGTATGTCTGTCTCTCCGTCTGTCTGTCTGTCTGTCTGTCTGTCTATGTCTGTCTGTATCTGCGTCTCTGGTCACTGTCCTGTCTCCCCCGTCCTCTGTCTCTGTCTCTGTGTCTCTCTATGCATATGTATCTCTGCCTCTGTCTCTCTCCTGTCTCTCTGTCTTCTCTCCCTGTCTCTCTGTCTCTCTCCCTATCTCTCTGTCTCTTTCTCTCTGCCTTTGTATGTCTATCTCTCCCGTTTGTCTGTCCTGTATGTCTGTATGTCTGTATGTCTATCTCTCGCTCTTCTCTAGCTGTTTATCCCACCTCCTCTCCTCTCTCTCTTCTCTCTTCTCTCTCTCTATCACTCTTTCTCTCTTTCTCCTCTCTCATCTCTCTCTCTCTCTCTCTCTTCTCTCTCTCTCTCTCTCTCCTCTCTCTCTCATCTCTTCTCTCTCTCTCTCTCTCTCTCTCTCTCTCTCTCTTCTCTCTCTCTCTCTCTCTCTCTCTATCTCTCCCTCTATATATCTCTATCTCTCCCTCTCCCCCCCCCCTCTCTCTCTCTCCTCCCCTCTCTCTCCCCTATATATCCCCCTCTCTCTGTCTATCTCCCTTTCTCTCTCTCCCCATATATATCTCTCTCTCCCTCTCTTGATATGTGTGTCGTTTTATAACCACACTCTCTCTAGTATCTATTTCACTCATCCCCCACCTCCCTCCTCTACCTCTATATTTATTTCCTCGTTATTTTTTAGACAATGTAATAGAAAAAGAAATATTTATTTAAAAGAAAAACACCGATAGGTTCTTCAAAGTGAACACATTGCCAGTCGATGGAAAACGTTTTCTTTATTATTATAATATATAAGGGTCAGCAGATGACTTTGAAATATCATGGACAACATTTAAAAATGAAAGTGTAATGATTTTAGCTGAAAACACTGTGGCAATAGAGGAAATTGCTCTTTATGAGCTATTAATGCTTTTGCTTCACTGTTTTCAAAGGTCGTCTGCTGCAGGACGCGTAATATTGCGTCTACAGTTGCAGATGGGTATTAAAGCGGCGTAACGTTACGTTAATGTTCCGTCATTTAAGGCTAAAGTAGAATTCCCGTCAAACCATTAACTCTTTCGGGCGCCAGTGGCACTATTGAGGTTTTCGCAAACAAAACAGTTTCCGATGAGTCAGCTTGTAGCGAGCTGTCTCACATGAAATCAGAACTGTTTGCCCTTATGAATATCAAACTCATTCCAAAACTCTTCTAACATGAATGATGGAGTCGCCCGACTTCACCTGAAATCGGCATTGTTTGCCTTTAAAATCTAAAACTATTCTAAAACTATTTTTACAATGAACAATGGAGTCTCCCGAATTTGAACATGGAATATTCTACTGACAGCATATTCATCGCTGTAAAAGTAAAATTATATCCAGTCAGAAACATGAACAGTCAAACTTGTCTTAGGTAGTCACCAAGAGGAGAGACATAATGCGACTGATAGGCAAAGGTGGCTGCTTAATACAAGTCAAATCAAGAAGACATGAGCCGTCTCGCGAATAGAAACCAACATTGTGGACTCTGCATAAAGTATCGACCCGGATCAGCCTAGGCATGCCGCGCAGGCTTACCCGACTCTTTTCTCCTTTTCTGTGGATTTTCTGTTTCAGAATCATTACTCTATACCTCTATCCCCCCTGAGGCAGAATGTGCCGGCCCGGATCAGTCTGCACGGATTGCGCAGGCTGATCTGGGCCGATACATAAACCCAGAGAGGTCATAATGTTGGTTTGCTTGCGGGACGGCTGAAATGTTATTTTGGTTACTCTGAAAATAGCTGATTAAGAAGTTAACTGTTTAAAAGAAGTGTTTGTTTTATTTTCTATATTGGGGTTTAACGCCGTTTTCAACAATTTTTTCAGTTACAGCGCGGCGATAGTTCACTTTTTCATGATCCCTGGGTAAACACACCAGTACTAGGCTAGAAAATGTGCCTTGTCCAAGGGAAATCCACCATTAACAACGTGCCGCAATTGGAGATTCCAACCCGGGACGCCCGGTTTCAAATCCCCGACAGCTAATCTCTCGTCTCCGCGGCGGATTCCTGAAGTGACCGCTAACGTACGTTGGCTGTACGTAGACGATACCACGGCGTATCATACATGTAAAATTGCGATCAGGAAATACGCAGATACTGTCTTTATATCCAGACTGGTAAATCGTCACTGTTCACAATAGATTCCGACTTGCTTCCGGTAATATTCCAAAACTCTTATGGTCAAATTACGCCAAATACATCCGCTGTCATGCTGATCTACACCCCAAATAGTCCCTAAAAATAGTGTTTATGAGTGTATATCAGCACCAAATGAACTGAATATAAAATTATTGTAAGTGTGTATATGATGCACTGGAAATGATTTATTTGATCACTTTTAGTATTTCGACCTTGGTTGAAAGTGAAAGTAGAGGATGCAAAACACCGGTTTTGTCCAGGCCCGATTTCGTCCAAAGTGACGTTAACCATTTTCGCCTCCTGGTGTATTATTCCTTGCATAATGAATGACCCTCGCCCTCCACTATTTTCTCTGGATTATTTTAAAAGCTTAGAGGTAACTCTTTTCAATGATACATGGTGTTCTACATGAGAAACGCTTATAAAGTGTGACAATTGAGGACTGCAACTGGTCGATTTACATGAAAACAAAGAAGGAATTTATTTGGTGTAGTGTAACCTTACTATATGCAAAAAGGAGTAGCATTCGTCTAAATTTGAATAAAGCGTAAAGCTACGTTAATGAGACGTGATTCACGGCTTAAGTGGGGTCAACGCCAAACCATTAAGACTAATATAGATAGAGAGTTATGATGTTAAGCCATATACAAGACAAATGCACGTCGCCCCTTCCGAGACGAAAACTGTTCTGTGAAATATCATAATAGGTTTTTACACCCCCTATGTTTGGAAGTTTATTACTTTCTGTCTCCAATTAGTGAATAGATTTGTCTAGGTCGACAACAACATGCGGGTCAAACCCGAAACGCCGTCTATAAATGTTGATCACGCTCGATGTCTGCTTCCTGGAGACATAACCGAAACTCGCGCCGCTTGCGTCGGAAAATGCCAAACTCAATCCGGGACCATTGGTACATATACTAGAGGCGGACGCTCTGCAACTGCACCACTGCCTCTGTTTCAGGGAGAAGACAAAGCTGCAAGGACGAACAGTGAATAATGTAATTTTGTTAAGTGTTTGGATCTATCCAGGTTAACGTAAAACATCACTGACGGTTATGATACGATTTAAAAATACAATACAATATATATTGTGACTTCCATGCTAATTTGGCTGTAATAAATTACAAACAAGTGTGTACAAATAAGTAAACGTAATCATTTTACAAGAAACAAACTAAAATGAAATACGAATATTAACTAGTTATTCAAAATGATATATACATGATATATATAATATAATAAACAACATACTGTAATATATATATATGAGCCGTTCCACGTGAAAACCAACACTATGTACTCTGCGTAATGTATCGACACATATCAGCCTGCGCAGTACGCGTAGGATAATCCGGGCCGACACATTCCGTCTCAGGGGGATAGAGGTGTAGAGAAATGATTCTTGAAACAGAAAATCCACACGAAGCGAAAAGTACCTGCTCGGATTAGCCTGCGCAACATGCTTAGGGCTTATACAAGTCGATACTTTTCGCAGAGTCCACAATGTGGGTTTTCTCGTTGAACGGCTCGTATTTATATTATTTTTGCATACATCCTGCGATCACTAGATCACGTATATACATCGAAGTAAATTATGTGTCCCTTTCGAACTCGATTAATACAATAGTTTCGCATTCACGTGTACATGGTGGGCGTACTACCCAGTCATTCAAATTGCCCCTGCTTCAATATACCACTATAAGTACTATCAATAAATATTAATAAATGATAATATGATATCTATAAACATATACATTTAAAGCTGCTGAACTCAAGATGGAGATCAAAATAACTCCTGCAAATATTGCTAATTGTGACAACAAAGTATCTAATTAATAGTATAGTTCAAGACTATTTTGGCAGTAAATGTTTTGGCTTACTGGGTATGTCTACCTAGTAAAAATGAAACATAAACGATCAATATTTAAATGTTTATTGTACTGGAAAGTGAAATGATTAGTCTAATTCTATCCCAGAATTGTGATTCTAATATTCAAAGTCATCTTTTGATCAGTTTTAAAACTTTGACTATCTATAATCTGGAGTTCTGCACCGTTAAACCTGAGTATACAGCATAAACTGTTTCAAAATGTCGAACACGTAGATGTGTAAATATATAGATACCAACCGACAAACGTCTAATTGGCACAGACAACAAACTAAATTGTATGTAGAATACGAGACATTTGCTTTCCCTAATTAGGCAATTAGTTTGAGACAGACTCGAATAGCCAAAGGGTTCTTCAGCTGCCTAAGAGAGAATGTCGTTTGACAGGTTTCCCACGTTCCCACGTACAATACATGTGCAGCAGACGACTTTGAAAACATATGTTTGAAGAATCAGAAATGTTTATGAAAGTAAAGTCAAACCTCTGCTAAAGACCACATTTGTTAAGCAATTCCATGTTTATACCAACCACACTTTTCATTTCCCAATTACCCACTTTCTGCATAAACAACCCTTTTAACTTTTAATTCCTCACTTTTTGCATAAATCACCCTGTCATTAACGACGATCTGTGAACAAAGTCCAGAGTGGGTGGTCTTTAAACACAGGTTGGACAGTATAACTGCATGTATTCAACTCTTTAATTACCAATGGCAATTTTAAAATTTGAGCAAAATATACAGATTCAGGTGTTAGCCGAACTCTGCATTACTTGCAAAATATTTCTAAACTATGATAACATGAAAAATCTAATCGCCCGATTTTGTCACATAGAAAAGTCTACTTACGTAAATTCAGCGCAAATAAATACTTAAATAGTGTTGAAAACAATGCTGCACATTGTTGATTTGAATATTATCAGCTTTATATCTTTTGTCACAATATTGTTTTCAAATGTCGACTGATGCAGCCGTGTCAGAAAATGTGTCTGCATATTGGAAAGGCTTAACTTTTTACCCGGGAGACTGATTCAGACAATGTAATCGTCCTGTACCTTGGTTAAACCATATTGATTAAGACAATCGGAAATTGTGTTACTTTGTGAATTGAGACTTATAATAAGAATGGGACGTAGCTTTGTCTGTGAATAACAGCACTGGCCGTTCATTTTCTAACCCTTTCAGCGCCAATGGCAATATAAAGGAGTTTTAAAACAAAACAGATGTAGGTAGGTCAGCTCGTTACCAGATACCAATTGACTATGCATGGCAGGGGTTTTATATTGGGTTCAGTATTGTTGGTATCATTTAGTAGGATAAATAAGCATGCCTTTCCCGTTCAAAACCACGCTTGAAGTTTGTTTTAAACAGACCAATCGAATATTCGAGGCAAGGGTTTCTTGGCGCCTGTGAACAGGCAATATCTCATCATTTAGCTTTGCTGGTTGATTCTAGTAATTAGTTAGGTCATTAACAAGACACAGAAAGTGCCTTGGGTCGTTACGCTGTCATCAGAGGAAAAAACACGACATTAAGAGGTTTCAAGAAAAACTGAGTTTGTATAGGGTTTACTGCTAGAGGACTATGTCTGAACCAATTAATGAAAGAGTGTCGGCAGTAGACCTAGATATTTGGTGACTTAATTCCGAGAAAAAACAACAAAAACATCAACATACTCAGAGATAAAACACGACATTAAGTGGTTCCGAGAAATACGGATTTTTATAGGTTCTAACTCAAAACCAATCAATTTAAGAGTATAGACACTATACCTAGATATTTGGTGACTTAATTCCGAGACAGATAGGACAAATAAGTTTTACAGGTAGTAGACAAAGTTGGACCAATTAATTTAATAGTGCCGATAGTAGATCCAGATACAAACATGGTCCGTTTAAAGATAAAATACTCCTTAAGAATGCGTGTTAAAAACAACGTTATATGTTAAACACCAATCCTGTACCGCCTCGGGTGCGGGAGGTTGCGGGTTCGATCCCCGAAGACTTCCGAAATGGTAGTAGTGACTTCCCTCCTTGGCGCTCAGGGTTGCGGAAGCTGGCCGGTTTCAGCATAAAGGAACCAGTAGTCCTGGTAACTTGTACATGAAACGCGGTAATATAACTGAAAAAACATGTTGAAAGCGACGTAGAACACCAGACAACCTGTCAATCAATTGACATCAATGCTAGACATATATATGCATTCACTTAGAGCAATGTTCTTGACCCAAGCACACGTACATGTACAACTGTATTTAAACGGAATTACAGGCGGTAAATAACCTTCGATAAAAGAAGCAGTGCAAAAGAAAAACAATGCTAGAACGATATATATGCATTCACTTAGAGCAATGTTCTTGACCCAAGCACACGTACATGTACAACCGTATTTAAACGAAATAACAGACGGTAAATAACCTTCGATAAAAATAAACAGTGCAAAATTACAATAGAACACACGAGTTATCATAGATTTGCATCGATTCTTTTAAAGTCACCTTCCGCCAATTTGTTGTATATGGGATTGGTACACCACCGTTTCTCATCTTAACTCTTTCAGCGCCAAAGGCAATATTAAGCTTTTTGCAAACAATACTGATTCAGGTGAGTCAGCTCGTAACGAGCTGTCTCGCCTGAAATCAGCATTGTTTGCCTTTTAGTTATAAAAATAGTCCAAACTTTTATTACATGAGCAATGGAGACGCCCGATTTTGAACATGGAAGAGTCTACCTTAAACAATTCGGCGCTGAAAGAGTTAACAACGAACTTACATGCTAAACACCAAATCAGGAACGATTTATGGAGTCGTGCGTCCAATTAAAGTGTCTTTTTGACGTTCCTTAAGGAAGCACGGTGGTTACCGTTTCTGTAATGAACGATGGTATTTATCGAGACATGAAATGTGCTTCTGGTCTTTTTCCTCGGGAAGGCAGTCAAATAAAGAGAAAATTGGGACATATGTTGTATGGCTTTTTTCGTCGAAAATGTCCCCTTATCATAATGCAATCATGCGTCTATAACTGATTGTATTCATGCGGTGTTTTACGGAGTTTTCAACCGCGTTTTTGATTATATCATGGCGTTCCGCGGGTATATTATTTAAGCCGAAACAGATGCGACTTCGTAATGCTGTCCCTTCCATCTTGGGCGCCAAGTAAGAAGGGTATTGCAACATTTCTTAAAACCTTTTGTAAAACTCGTGTCAACACCAAATTAACAATTAAAGCGTCGTTATGCAGTTCATGTACAAATAATATTATTGATATAAACACAGTTATATAGAGAGATTTACTGCTTTTCTTCATGGTTTTGTGCTTTTTGACCATGTGTCATCTTTAAAGTTCGAATATTCGAGCACAAAAAGAAATATAAAATAATAATAATAATAATAATAATAATAATAATAATAATAAAATAAATAATGATACTACTAATACTACTTCTACTACTACTAAAAATAATAACAATAATAATACAGATAATAATTCGTATGTTAATAGGGATAATTGTAATAATTAAAATTATAATAAAAATAATTAAAATTAAAAAAAATAATTAAAATTATATCAAAAATAATTAAAATTATGATAAAAATAATTTTAATTATAATAAAAATAGTAATAATGATAATAATAACATTAAATAGACGAAGATATATAACAAGCAGAAGACGGGATAATCCGGTAACGTTCAGCCAGCTTAAGGGTTTGACAATTCACCACAGATGATTAGCCGTTACCGGGACCGCGGTTATATACGCCGAAACTATTCCTGTGTACTTTAAGCGTGTGTAATGATGCCCTATTAGTATACAGGGGCCGAATGCCCATTCAAACATTATAACCGCTTATATATATATAGCCGTTCCACGAGAAAACCAACGCTATGGACACGGCGTAATGTATCGACTTATCACAAGTTAATGAAAATAATTGTTTAAAATGAATTGCATTTGTTATTTCACTGGCAAAGGTAAAATTCGATCAATTAAGAACTGTATTTTTAGTTCATTAGTATGTAGGCGACAGCAACATTGATTACCTTTATACGTTGCTTCAAAACCACAATCCTTATTTTATAAAGAAACTTTTATATTTCATTTATTTGTTAATGAACGTATGATGATGATGACATCATTCTCAGCTCTATACTGTTTGTCAAATAGAATGCTTTGTACTATGGGCCGATGGCCTAATTAATTCCAACAACTATTTGTCATTTGTCAATGGGAAAGGTCTGTGCACTTCATTCAGGTTGTTATTAACAATGGCATTTAAAACACAAAAATAGCAATGTGTGTTATAGCACTTTGTTCCCAAATGATATTAGACAACTTTCAAATCAAAATGAGGGAATCCGCTGTGGTCAAGTGGTTAGCGTCGGGGATTTCGAAACCGGGTGTTCCGGGTTCGATCCCCAGTCGCGGCACTACGGTCAGGGTGGAGTGCCCATGGGCAAGGCACATTTTCTAGCCTAGTACTGGTTTGTTTACCCAGGGATCATGAATAAGTGAACTGTCGCCGTGGTGTAAAACCCCAATAAATAAATCAATCAATCAAATCAAAGTGAACTATGGACTTGTTCGGCCCATTACGACACTTCAAGTGTACACTTACGGAAATGAGCATCTAAATAAACCCCGCATTTGATTAGGTATAAATAATGTCAGTCATGGATGAGAGTTCGTCCGTAATAAAGTGAGATTAGTTTACGAGAAAACCAACACTTTGTAATCTGCGTAATGTATCGACCCTGATCAGCCTGCGCCATCCGCGCAGGCTAATCCGGACCGACATATTCCGTCTCAGGGGGATAGAGGTGAAAAGTATGGAATCCTGAAACAGAAAATCCACAGGAGGCGAAAAGTGTCTGTCCTGGTTAGCCTGCGCGACATGCTTAGGCTGATCCGGGTCGGTACTTTACGCGAGTCAATAATGTTGGTTTTCTCATGGGACGGCTCATTTACGAACGTCTGTTATAAAACGCTTCAGGTAGACGATCTCTCTGAAGTTGATTTACTTTTAAATGATTTTATGAGCCGTTCCACGGGAAAACCATCACTATGGACTCTGCGTAATGTGTCGACCAAGCTCAGGCTAATCCGGGCCGTCACTTTCCGTCTCAGGCGGATAGAGGTATAGAGTAATGATTCCTGAAACAGAAAATCCACAGGATGCGAAAAGTTCCTATCCGGATTCGCCTGTGCGGCATGCTTAGGCTGAATCGGGTCGATACGATTACGCGGAGTCCACAATGTTGGTTTTCTCGTGGGACTGCTCATTATATATGCCCCCTTTACAAATCAGTTCGGTAAAGAATATGTCTGTTTACATTCTTGAACTTATAAAGAATGTCATCAACAATAATATTGATCCTTACGTGTGTGCAACGGATACGATGTTAGATTCCGCCGTGGTCGAGTTGAAAGCGTCGGGGATTTCGAACCGGAGGTCCCTGGTTTGATCCACTGTCGCGGCGGCCATGTTGGAATGCCCTCGGTCAGGACAGGTTCCATATCCTAGAACTGGTATGTTTACCTGTGGATCATGAATAAGTACTCTGTCGTCGTAATATAACTGGACCAATGCTGAAAGTGGTGTACAATCCAATTAACGAAATTTGATATGTGGTTTTAATTCTTTTCATTGAGTTGTGCTAAAATTACAGTTCGAATCAGTATGTTCATGTCTTTGTGTGATATGATACTGTTCTGGTCGCCATTCTTTCACGAAACGAGGACATACCTTCGATCTAAAAGTCTACAACTGCATCCACTACCGTAGATATACAAATATATTAAAAGTACGCGTATTTTCGAATAACACTATAAGTTTATGTGGCATTTGACAGTCTCAACAAATTAAACGAATTAATTGGTGTCGCGTGTGTTATTATGATTTCTAAAGAATTCGTTGATTGGGTTTTAACGAATTGTTCAACAGGTCTAATACACATGTCCCATTTTTATGAGATGTTTCCCATATAGATATGATTTCTAAAAGAATGTGCGTTGAATAATTCATACAGAAGTTTGTCGTAGACTGGTGTTTCCATAGACTGACTTTTTGTTACGATTTATCTTTTCTTTATCTGTATACACGATCGTAAAGTGGGCATCTGTTAGCATCTTCCGCAGATTGATTACCAAGTTAAAACCAGATTAGTTGTGTTACCCCGGTCGCCTTACAGCCAAACGTGGGTTCTAAAAAAGATATGAAGAGATATCGACAATTAACATGTAAATGTCTGCAATTGGATCATAGGCGTTGTACATTCTACAATGGTATGGCTATATGCTTTTCCTTGATCACAGATGGTTTAAAACTCGTTCCCACATACACAACATCTGCAGCAGACAACTTTGAAAACACGTAGGTAATATTTATTAATGTAGGTAAATTATGAAATATACATTTATTAATGTAGGTAAAATATGAAATAAACATTTATTAATGTAGGTAAATTATGAAATATACATTTATTAATGAAGGTAAAATATAAAATATGAAATGTATTAATGTAGGTAAAATATGAAATTTATTAATGTATGTAAAATATGAAATATACATTTATTAATGTAGGTAAAATATGAAATATACAATTATTAATGTAGGTAAAATTATGAAATAACGATTGAAAACATAGCAAATTCTTATTTTGCCACAATGTTTCATAAAGTCATCTGCTACAAATGCGCTCGTTGCATCTACAGGTGCGTACGGGGAACGTAACTTCTGATAAGCCATTTTCCCCCACACACGTTTTTGCTTACTATACGACTGAGTTGCTGGTACACGTGTCAGCTGATTGATTGGGGCTTAACGCCGTATTTTAACTATTGTTCAGTCATATCACGGCAGCCAGTCTACCTACTCATGTGTTTTCTGGCTTTCTTACACCAGTATTCCACACAACATTCTTTCCAAGCAACTGGCTGTTTTTCCACATAGACTAAGCCCATTGATGGAAGACGAATGACGTCTGTCACAGTGACTTTTGTCAAACGTCGGAAAGAATGTTGGCCGAGCTGGGATTCGAACTCCTACCAGCTGTCGTAAACATATTGATATAACAGAAAACATTTTGAAATCGGGTACTTTCTAACACATTTAAGCCGAACATGTTTAGCCATATCTGTGCCTTGTCACAAATTGAAAAAAATATATTGAAAGAGTGAATCTTTTCATTATTTACGACGAAATTAAAACCACACAATTACGATGATAACAAGCCAGAAAAACGACAGTTTCTCATGTTTAGATGGATCAAATTTCAAATCGAGAATCTACAATTTACCATTTTACCGTTGCAAAGGTTTCTCGAAGTAACTACCTTGCGCTTCTACATATTGATTGCCCTGTCTATCTCGGTGTGTAGTGGTGGAGAGAAACGCCTCGGGTTCGGGGGGTCGCGTGTTCGATCCCTGGCCGGGTCATACCAAATACTTTAAAATGGTCATAACCTATAATGACTCTCCCTCCTTGGACTTAGGTTTGTCGGGTTAATAGTACAACAGTCTCACTGGTATCAGGATACATCCACAGGGACTTGCTCCTCTAAAAATAGATCTATTTTTAGATGTGCAAGTCCCTGTGGATACATGTTATTGGACATGTAATATTGCTAAATTGTCCAGAAAATGCCAGTATATAACTGAAAAATAGTTAAAAGTGGCGTACATCACAATACAAAAAAAACGAACTTTCTGCATAGAGTCTAAACATATAATTGAACCATTTTACAATGTTGCCAATTTTATATTGCCAGGGCTAATGGCGACAAAGCCTTATTATCTTGTCATACAAGACGGAATATTCTCTAGCTAACACTTTGTCTCTTTTGGAAATTAATAGAACATACACCGCCATGACAACATGGCCCCTGGGTGAATTGTTGGCTTTATTCCGAGCAAGCCACGAGTTACACGTAATAGGTAACGTATTCTGCTGTAGGTTGTACCCACAGGTGCCAGTCTCGTTTCAAATCTAAAAATAGCATTTGACTATATATTGACAATATATCGTCAAAACCTATTTTAAGATTTTAAACGAGACTGGCACCAGCGTCTTCTTGTTAGAAGTTAATGAAAACGTCCATGCAAATATATGGAAATAAATAGCGTTGAAAACACTGTGCCAAATAGAGTAACTGCTCAATATCATGAATGTCATAATGTTTTCATAGGTCGTCTGCTGCAAATGTATCAATATTTAAAGAGGTAATTTAAATAATCTCAAGATAAGTGTACAGTTGTTTACAAAAGATGTATGCCCAAATACCAAAGATCGTACGTCCTTCAAATAAGTCGCATACCGCATTAATCCGGATGGTTGAACGCAGTATATACATACATGCAGTCGAGTCCCGGTTGCTCAGTCGGTAACGACGCAGGTTGTCAATCCAGGGGTTGTGAGTTCGAATACCGGCTCGGCAAGCTTTCTTTCCGACGTTTGACAAAAGTCATTGCGGTCATGCGTCATTTTGTCTTCCACTAATGGGCTAAGTCTATGTGGAAAAGCAGCCAGTTGCTTGGGAAGATTGTTGTGTGGAGTATTGGTGTGAGAAAACCAGGAAACACATGAGTAGGTGAACTGGCCGCCGTGATATGACTGAGAAATTGTTAAAAACGGCGTTAATCCCCATTCAATCAATACATACATGCATGGCGCTACCACACACTTAATGTACGTCTTCTTTTAGCACTTTTTTCAAACACTCACTGGAACCATTTCACAATTCCGACCATTTGACGTTGCCAGGGCTTATGGCGACAATGCCTTATTATATGGTCATACAAGACACATTATTCCGTAGCTAACACTTTGTCTTTTCTGGGAATTAATAGAACATAAACCGCCATAACAACATGGCCCCTTGTGTATTTTTGACATTATACCGAGCGAGTTACGAACTACACGTAATGTATTATGTAGTCGCTTGTGTGTCTCGAACTCAAATACCAGTGTCTCATTGTAGGATGATAACCTTTGTTTACAACACTTCGTTAGTATCTGAAAACATATTTAATATCTTTATAATTAAAAGCATAATTATTTAATGACATTGAAAACACTGTAAATATGAAAAAAAAAACGCTCATTATAAAGAAAATAATGATTTCAGCCGTTCCACGAGACAACCAACATTGTGGACTCAACGCAAGGTATCGAACCGGATCAGCCTAAGCATGCCGCGCAGGATTAGCTGGACAGAGACTTTTCACCTCCTGTGGATTTTCTGTTTCATGAATCATTACTCTGTACCTCTATTACCCTGAGAAGGAATGTGTCGGCCCGAATTAGCCTGTGCGTACTGCATCGATACATAACGCAGAGTCCATAATGTTGATTTTCTCTTAAAACGACTCATATCTTCAAAGATACTCTGTTCCTACTATTTAGGATTTAAACTTGTTTCCATATTCAACAGGTCTTTAGAAGACGACTAGGACACTCCCAATCAGTTTTTCTTCAATTGCCGAGTCCCGGTAGCTCTGTCATTAGCTCTGTGGGTAGCGACGCGGGCTGTCAATCGAGGGGTTTTGAGTACGGTCAACATTCTTTCCTATGTTTGACATACGTCACTGAGACAGGCGTCATTCGTCTTCCATTAATGGGCTAACAGATAGCCAGAAAGCACATGTGTAGATTTACTGGTATGAGATAGCCAGAAAGCACATGTGTAGATTTACTGGCCGCAGAGTCAATACATCAATCAATAATTAAGCTTTTATCTAATTTGATTATTTTTTTTACAGAATTCGCGTTTTAATGAATACTTCTTTCGTTGATTAAAAGGATTAAATTTAACCAAAAATGTCTGTTTGTGTGTAACTAGGATTGACAATCTGTAACAGATTATCAAGTTTAACCCTTTCTCACATACAAGCAGTCTGCAAGAGATAACCTTGCAAACATCTAGACAGATGTCTAGGAAAATAGTCATAACTCAAAGTATAAATATTGAATAGAGTTAAACACATTGTGGTAATAGGAAAACTTGCTCGTTATAAGCCATTTGACCTTTCGCCAGATTGTTTAATTACGTCGTCTGCTGTATATACGGCGTCAGTATGCGTCTGCATAGCGGAAAGACCTAAGCGTTGTTGCAAATTAGATGCAATGGATGCAAGATAAAAATGCACCGATTGTTTTTATGTTTGGTTTATTTTACATCGATTGATAAACGACATACCGCATTACATCGTGGGATATTGTCCACTGTACATTGTTTTAATGTAAATACGTCCTTAACCCTTTTTCTTTTCAAAATGCACGCGCATTTCGACACATCTGCAGGACACGACTTTTGAAAACATTGAGGCAAATAGGAAAATTGGTCAAGATGAGTACTTTCTTCTATTGCAACAGTGTTATCAATTCAATTAAAAAAATAGATTTAATCTGCAGTCAATTTCCGCGTCTTCTCTCAATCTTATTCAAAGTCGTCTGCTGCAGACTCCTTCCAAGAGAGGGAAATGAATAACGTTGATGCAAATGTGAATGCGAAGGAGTAGGGGGAACTGTGCACGGATGGTGATGGTGTTGATGTTTGTTTTATTTGTTTCTGTCCCAAATGATAAACGACAAAATGCATAAATGTGTCCTTCCAAGAGAGGGAAATGAATAACGTTGATGCAAATGTGAATGCGAAGGAGTAGGGGGAACTGTGCACGGATGGTGATGGTGTTGATGTTTGTTTTATTTGTTTCTGTCCCAAATGATAAACGACAAAATGCATAAATGTGTCCAATTTAATGGCGTATCAGCATAATCCTGCACAACTCCATTTTTCGTTTAACAGGACATTTGGTTAAATTCAATATCTATGTGGTAAACAATGTAGATTCAGGAGAAACAGCTCGTAACGAGCTGTTTCTCCTGAATCTACATTGTTTGCAAAAGCCTCTAATTGCATTTGGCAGCGAAAGGGCTAACTATTTGTTAACACTTCTTCTGAACCAGATGAACAAAATAGAACAGTGTGGACTGAGATTGGTGTGCTCATCGACACAGTCTGATCTGTGTCTACATGGGTAGCATACTCTACTTTAGTTTCCAATATGATGATATTTTCTTGACACAGATCTTATTTCAATATCACGAGACAAATAATTCCCTATTAATGTACTATATTTCCGAATGTAACTAATATAAAACTGAATATATTGAATAAACTGTAGGTTATTAGCTTCTTTAGAAATCACGCTTCTTTTCACACAAAACAGATATATGTCTCTATTTAACGCTAACCCTTCTGTCGCTGAATTCAGAGGTCTAGATAAAGGGATTTAACGGTATGTTTCACTAGTCTACCATATTTCTCTTAGTACCCGACCTAACCCTATGATGTGGGTACTCAAATGAATCGCCTTATTGAGACGATTCATTTGAGTACACACAACATAATATAGGGCTAGAAGGTTGAATAAGCATTTAATAATTCGAATTTTTTGCCTTATCTGAAGCACTGTGAATTGATCTAACCCTTGTTTTAAACAAGTTCGTATATATTTTTTTCGACGGTCTGTTGCCTATTTCTGATGAATGTATAGCCCAGACTGCAGACCAACATTAACCTGCACTATGGCTATAATGAACATGTTAACATTCTTCTTTTTACAAACTTGGTTGGCTGGTTTCCAAATAATTGTGTTGAAATGGTGATTCGTTAAAACACATGGCCACCAGAGGGCATGGCTGTTTTGCCTTATATGGCTAAAGTGAAAATCTGAAAATCTTCTTGATGCCGTGTTATCGGGATACGCAAATGTGTTCAACACTTTCATACATAACAAAACTGAAGCAGACGACTTTGAAAAAGTGTTCAGTCAAAAAAGTATGAAAACTTTCTACAAAGTAAATTAGATAATTATTTAACAGAGTTGCACGCATTGTAGTAAACGGAGACATTGTTCGGAAAGAGCAATTCCTCATATTACAACGACATTTTAAAAAGAAAAGGCGTCAGAAAGCACCTGTATGTTAGAAAGTGTTAAATAAAGTGGCGTACATCGGGTTAACCCTTTCCCACATAAACACGCTTCATGAAGCCTCTGCAGCAGATGATTTGTGAAAACATTGGGATGGAAGTAGAGATTACTCATAAAGAACAACTTCCCCTTTTGTCAAAACGTTTTCAACCGTATCCATTAATGTAGTTTTCATTTACAAATATTTTTTTAAATTGTTGTCAAGATCTTTTAAGTCGTCTGCTGCAGATTCGTTGTATGTGGGGAAAGTGTTAGATAAAATTGAGTACAGCGTGCTCGTACGACAATTCTGCAGCAGACGACTTTAAACATATTTTGTCCAAATTTGGAAAATCTCTATAATTGAATGGATAACCTATGACTAAAAGTGGAAAACATTGTGGCAAAAGGAGAAATTGCTCGTTTTGAGCAATTTCTTCTTTTGTCACTATTTTTTTAAAAAGACGTCTGCTGCAGAGACGTCAGAAAGCGTCTATATGAGGGAGCGTGTTAAGGATAAATGTGAAGTGATTTCACCTTCACAATGATTGAAAGCCTATTCGGGTGAATTAAACAGATACATTTACGGAAGGCTTAAACCTCATTAAAACTCCATTCTAAATATGGCGGCGGGATCGCAAACATCTCGTTATAATAAACGAGAGTCTCGCGTGACATTCTCTCTTTCTTCTTTATTCCGAGCGAAATCTGACAGTGTCGTCTTGCCGGTGCGTTATAAATATTGCATAATTCTCAGACAATTGCTGGGAGTTGTTGTTTTTTTCTTGGCGAGTATTTATGCGACGTGAAGAAAACGGAACTTGTTAAACGTCTATGCAGCTGGATGAAATATAAATGCGATGCGCATGCGTACACTCCAGCACGAGTATAATGTGTATATAGTTGAATGCGTTCGTTCATGTTCCCTTTTATGCAATTATTTGTATGCATATTACAGTATACACTATATAGGTAACGTAACATGGATATATGTAACATGTACGGACAGTGTGAATGTCATGTAGTTTGGTTTATCTTTTGTTAAAATACACTGTTATACTATAACAGTGTGTGTATACTACGTAACTTTGACGTCACAAATGCTACGGCGGAGAGCAATATTTTACTTCGGTTTAGAAGTAAAAACAAAGGTAACTTTGTTATTTCTTTATCATTTTTTATGAAACATGGCGCAGTCTAGGCCGCTTCCAGAGCCTTATTTCCGGTTTTTCCGGAATATGTTGAGAACAAGTGTTTGAAAAAACTAGACCACCAATCAAACTCCTGCAAAAAACCCGGAGATAGGACAGTGTAAGCGGCGTAGACTGCGCCATATTTCATTGTAAAGGGTGAAGAAATAAAAAAATATACCATTGTTTTTTACTTCTATTGCTGTCTGACGATGCAAATACGACGTCAAAAGTCAGGTGTGTACACACACTGTATAAATATGTCCTCATATCACATAATGTAAATGTGTACATACATTCTGAGTATTAATTGTTCTCCGAAATAGCTGTGAAAGAGTAAAACAATAAGTCACGTTTACTTCGGAGGGTCTTAGACCAGCAAATAACAACATAAACCTGCGACTCTATACAGTGTTATCAGGATGTTTTCTGATCTCGATCTAGTACCGCTTACAGTATATGTTGTAATAGGTGACACGGCCATTGAATGCGTTTTGCACAATATTACTTTTTATGTTAATCTATTGGCGACAATGTTGTTTTAGATTACCATGTTCTTGCTATAATCTGTTTGTATGGATCAAAACAGATACAATAAACAAGTGTAGTGCACTTTACACCAATGCTAAATACATTATTTAGAATCAGATAATATAATTATTTTCTCCGATATTCAATACTTAACATCGTAACAGTAGTGTTGTTTGAGAAGCAATGATTAGTCGGTTACGACAAGTAATGTTGTATTGTATTGGCTATCCATCTAGTGACACTGTGTTCGCGTGATTGATTGTCTGGTGTTTTACGCCGCTTTCAAAAACAATTTCAGCTACATAACTGAATTTTCTGGGCAAGTTACCAGTACACCTGGTCCATTTAGTCTGATAACAGCCAGTCAGTCGTAATGCTAACCCCTCAACCCTGGGCGCTAAGAAGAGCAGCCATTACTTCAGTTTTTCAAAGTATCTGTTTTGACCCATCTGGGGAGCGAACCAACGACTTCCCGCAATCGTGACAGACTACACAACCGGTTAATTTTGCTCGAACTTATTGACAAAATACATTGTATTTTGTTTTATTGTCTTCCATCCACGGGTAAAAAAAACGTAATTCATGTGACAAAGTAGTCAATCTTTCTCGGACAATAGTGTATTTAAATTACTGTATTTGAGCCAACCAGGCCGAGCCTAACAAGCTCAATACAATTCGACGCGGGGTGTCAATCCAGGGGATGTGAATTCGGATCGAAACTCGGCCAACATTCTTTCCGACGTTACACAAAAGTCAAAGTGACAAGCGTCATTTGTCTTTCAAATTTGGGTTAACAGTCTTTGTTGATTTACGGCCAGTTGTTTTGAAAGTATGTTGTATTGAATATGGTGTTATAAGGCCAGGAAACATATGAGTAGGTGAACAGGCCTCCGTGATATGACTGAACATTTGTTTAAACGGCGTTAAACCAGAATCAATCAATCAAGTGTACAAGCTGGTGATCAAACCTTTGTCTCGCGTGCCAGAGGCGGTCGCCGATGCCAATTTTCCGCCAAATCAGAAATGGTGCCAATATCAATATGATAATCTCGGGCGGTGACCTTCAACAAGGCATGGTAGTGTCTCGTTTATCTTCGAATCGACCTTTTCAAACTTAACCCTTTCTTATAACAGCCTGTCTGCAACATAATACGACTTTGAAAACGTTTAGACAAAGACATCGAACATCTCAAGCGATGCAAGTGTACTTACTGAATACAGTTGAACACACGTTGACAAAAGGAGACATTGCTCATCATAACAATTTCCTCCTGTTGTCACAATGATTTAAATCGTCGTCTAATTCAGAGGGACCAATTTGTGGGGAAGGGTTTAGCTAATTGAATTGGGAGAAAAAAAGCTAAATCTTGTACAATGACAGATGCCAACCTTCTCAAACGCGGTATAATAGAGTAGGTTAGTTCGTGTGGTTGTAAATTAACACACGACTCACGTACTGCTGCATTGATGTTTAAACTAATAAGGACATGATGTCAGGGCCAATGCCGAATGGTTTAGAAAATGGTAGCTATGGCTTCCCTCCCTAATCAGTTGACAACTAGTATAATGCTACATTGACGTTTAACCTTTATGGCGCATGACGCCAGGCCATTGCTTAATGATGTAGAAAATGTCTAACTTGTAATGCTCTGCCAACTACACACACTTCATGGCGTGGGTCATTGGCTCAATGATGTAGAAAATGGAAGCTGTTGCTACCCTCCCTATTTCGTGTGTGAATATATTGACGAGACTTGTAATGATTCATGCGTTTAAACTTATAAGCACATGACGTCGGACCATGGCTCATTGGTGAAAATCTCGATTTGGCCGTACAAGAACTTTTAAAAAAGGCCTGGGTAGCAGTATCTTCCTTCCAAACTAAACGTTCGGGGAAGGTGTCAAGGAAATCAATCTAAAAGAAAAAAATCGGCACATTTTTGGTGATCGATGTCAACTCTATGATACTTGCGTGTTACAGTAATACATTTTCTAGATAAGATTTTCTTTCATCTACATAAATACCGACTAAAAATGATTCCTAAAAAAAATACCGATTTAGAAACAAGACATCTGTCAGTGATCGAAAATTTGAGCTTGCTCAATAGCTTTTTTTTACCAGAATGTTTTCAAAATTATATGCATACAATCACTGGCGCGTCAAATAATGTCTTTTTTCAGAGGAAAGCGTTAATAATTAGTGTCAACGTCCAGTCAGTCCCGAGCACGACGGAGTATACTGTCACGTGTTAATAGACATTGATGGCTTTACGTTTACAAGACATTACTCTCCTCCCACATTTTTATTCAAATCAGACCTAAACGTCGCTCGCTCGTATATATAATTGATTACTGTCTCATATGGGTCGACTCCGGTTGACCTTTGCGTCAGCCAATACAATTGGTACGGTATTTGGGAAAGTATGGTCGCTTTAAACAGGGAATTGCTATCCCAACGTGGTCTTTAGCACAGGTTTAGCACTGGTTCGATTGCATGTGGATATATGTAACGGTTAACCCTTTCCCTCATATGACAATTCTGCAGCAGACGACTTTGAACATATTTTGTCAAATATGACTGAACATTTGTTAAAACGGCGTTAAACCGAAATGAATCAACCAATTGTACAAGCCGGTGATCAAACCTTTGTCTCGCGTTCCAGAGGCGGTCGCCGATGCCACTTTTCCACCAAGTCAGAACTGGTGCCAAGATCAATATGATAATCTCGGGTGGTGACCTACAACAAGACATGGTAGTGTCTCGTTTATCTTCGAATCGACCTTTTTCAAACTTAACCCTTTCTTATACACAACATGTCTGCAACGTGATACGACTTTGAAAATGTCTAGATGATGGCTTAACGTGTTCAAGACATTACTCTACTCCCACACTCTCATTCAAATCAGACCTAAACGTCGCTCGCTCGTATATATATTTGATTACTGTCTCATATGGGCCGACTCCGGTTGACCTTTGCGTCAGCCAATGACATTGGTACGGTATTTGGGAAAGTATGTCGCTTTAACCCTTTCAGCGCCGAATTGTTTAAAGTAGACTCTTCCATGTTCGATCCCGGACGACTCTATTTTCATGTTATAGGATTTTTGGAATATATTTATAACTCACAGTCAAACAATGCAGATTTCAGGTGAGACAGCTCGTTACGAGCTGACTCACCTGAATCTGCATTGTTTGCAAAAAGCTCAATATTGCCTTTGGCGCTGAAAGAGTTAAACAAGGAATTGCTATCCCAACGTGGTCTTTAGCACAGGTTTAGCACTGGTTCGATTACATGTGGATTATATGTAACGGTTAATGAATAGTCCAATATCATATAGGTCAAATAACGCCAAATACATCCGCGATCATGATAATCTAGAGCCAAATAGGTCCTTAAAATATCATTTTCTGCGTAGAAATGAGTATATATACCATCACCAGAATGCATTGAATATATGACATAAAGTTTAAATTCATTGTAATAGGGTATAGTATTGATTTGATCACTTTTAATATTTTGACTTTGTTTGAAAGTCAAAGTAGAGAATGCTAAACACCGGTTTTGTCCGGGCCCGATTTGGTCCAAAATGACGGTTAACATTTTCGCCTGGTGAGTTCTTTCTTGCATAATGCATGACCCCACATTTTCTCTGGATTGATTTAAAGCTAGGAGGTAACTATTCTCAATGATATATGGTGTTCTACATGAGAAACGCTTAGAAAGTTTGACAATTTAGGCCTGAAACTGATCGATTTACATGGAAACAAAGAAGGAGCTTATTTGATGTAGTGTAACCTATGGTGTGCTGGGTAAGGGGTTTTCTAACCCGTTTGTAGTATCTTGATTACACAGAATTGTTCGTTTCAACACATTTCCAATCAAATTAAGATTCCCCCCGAGAGAATTGACTTTCAATGTTTTCCCTTTTTCTTCAATTAAAGCGTATCTTAATGCCAGTGTGTACGATAACACCGAATGATCACGTGCCGGCACACAGTTGAAAGACCTGTATTCAACTTAAAGATGCTGAACTCCAGATGGAGATCAACATTTTGAAATGTTGAAACTTCTGCAAATATTGCTTATAGTGACAACAAAGTCAATAATAAGTATTAAATCGGATTTACAGTGTTAATATAATCACACTTTAATTGTAATATCGCGTGTACTTATCTAACGGAATTGAAGTATCAATCTGTATAATTTCCCTCTTGGGCGGGATGTTAATGGAAACGATTTTCAGATTAACACGGAAGATAAAAGCCACCAGTTGAACGGACAGAATATTGCCTAAAGTACTGGGTCCAATTTCACCAATCAAACTTAGCGCTAAGGAATACTTAAATACTTTAGAGAGTATTTCATAATTTTTGTTGTCCTAATAAAAGAGCAAACATATTTCATTTCTTGACAAGTATTGATAGTCAGCAAGGTAAGTATTTATGTAAATTTAGTCATTTACTTAAATACATTTCATCATTAATGTTTTACAAACTATTAGGGAAAGAAAATGATGAAATATGCTTTTAAGTATTTAGGAACTACTTAGTTGGTGAAATTATTATATCAGTTTTGTTGTCCTAAAAAGGCAATATATTTCATTTCTTAACAAGTATTGTTAGTCATCTAGGTAAGTATTTATGTAAATTTAGTCATTTACTTAAATACATTCCATCATTCATGTTTTACAAACTATTAGGAAAAGAAAAATGATGAAATATGTTTTTAAGTATTTAAGTATTACTTAGCGCTAAGTAAGGTTGGTGAAACTGAACCCTGGTGTCACCAAATAAATGTGTTATATTTGTATTCGACTCAGTTTTGGGTTTTATCTATGTCGCGGTAGCTCAGTCAGCAGCGACGCTGACTTTCATTCCAATTGATGTGAGTTCGATCACCAGTTCGGCTGGAACATTTCTTCTGACGTTAGGTAAAAGACAATCCGACAAGGGTTCGTTTGACTTCCAGCAGTAAGCAAATATTCCATGTTGAAAAAAAAAAAAACAAGTTGCCTCGAACATATGCTGTCTGAAGCAATGGTTTAAGCGAGCCAGGAAACACACGGGTAGGTCAACTTACTGAAATGAAATTGAAGCTTGAGAATTCAGGTTTGTCTTGATGCAAAAAAATACTATCTCGTCCCTCATAGTGTTCAAAATAGAAATCAAATAAAAAACAATTAAAATATAATCATCTACAAAAACCAAGACAAACTTCGTTATGCCGCCGACGTTTCCATAGAAACAGGTGGAGTGTTTTCAAAATTAATCCACTCTTTTCTACTGAACAAAACATTGAGGTCATGTCATATCAAAATACGGCATTGCGAAACTTGAGCGTTACGTCACGAAATTGACTATAGGAGCCGTCCCGCATCGAAACCGGGTGTCCCGGATCCGATTCCCAGTCGCGGAACTGCGGTCATGGTGGAGTGCCCTTGGGCAAGGCACATGTCCTAGCCTAGTACTGGTTTGTGTACCCAGGGATCATGAATAAGTGAACTGTCGCCGTGATATAACTGAAATAATGTTGAAAGCGGCGTAAAACCCCAATAAATAAATAAGTGATATAACTGAACAATTGTTGAAAGCGGCGTAAAACACAAAAACAATTAATAAACAACGTACCATACATATCGCGTTCAGCATCAAGCCTTGTATTTTGATAACGATGTGAGCTTCACAAATCAAATACACAAAAATCAGAAGAAACCGAGAGAGAAAATATCTGGACGAGGTGAGACAGATAATCGTCGAGGGAAATCAGACCTTTATCTTTCACTCTTTAAATCACCTGTTAACCCTTACTCTCATATAGGCACTTTCTGCAGCAGACGGCTTTTTGAAAACATAGTGACAAAAGAAGAAATTGCTCAAAACGAGCAATTTCTCCTTTTTGCCACAATGTTTTCCACTTTAAGTCATAGGTCATCCCTTCAATTATGGAGATTTTCTATTTTTTTCACAAAATATGTTCAAAATCGTCATCTTCAGAATTGTCGTATGAGGGAAAGGGTTAACCCTAACACTGCCGAGTTTCACAAGATCGACTCTTTCATTGGTAAAATTTAATGTCTAAGTGGCAAACAATGCAGGTTTCAGAATAGACAGCTCTTCAAGAGCTGTCTCACCTGAATCTGCATTGTTTGAACAAGCATTGAATTGCCTTTGGCATCGAAAGGGTTAACGCACCAAGAGAATATCGCTGTTTAAAACAGGATTGTTGGAAAAAGAGCAATCATGATGAATATATTTTCCTGTTTCCCCAAGACGTTTTCACCTAGTCTTAATCGAACACATCCCATTGTCCAATCATTGCATGTGTCATTTGGATTAGCTATCTTTAAAGAAAACTCTACAGATTGTTCTCAAAAGAAAAGCGTTACGCGAAGTTGTCGATCATCCGGGAAATTAACGAGAAATGACAACAGGTCATAACCCAATGTTAGCGAGTGTATTGGTGTTTTTTTTGTTCTTGGTTTCTTTGTTTGTTTGTCATTGGTAAAATTGCCAGTTATACTGTCTGATTTATCTGGACATTAAAAAGTCATCCGTATTGCTAACCGGACAATCCCAGAGCGACTAGGAGGTGAACTACTGTTTTTAAGGTAGTATGTATTTTCTTGGTTTACGGGTAAATCGGAGAAAATTCTCTTACTGAAATTATGCTCAACCTTTCCACAACGTATTCTTCTTGATCTGAAATTCAAGATAATTTTAGTTTTGTCTGTCCCCGGATTTTCAGTTTTATTATATATCCGTTACGGTATCGTAAACATGTTTATACTGGTGTTAAACTAATCGGGACAGCGCCCGGGTATATCAGTCCGTAGCGACACGAGCTGTCAATCGTGGGGTTTATGAGTTCGAACCCCAGCTTGGTCAACATTCTTTTCGACATTTGTCAAAAGTTACTGTGACAAGCATCATTAGTCTTCCACTAATGGGCTAGCAGTATATGTGAAAAAGCAGCCAGATGCTTGGAAAGCATGCTGTGTGGAGTATTGCTGTGAGAAAGTCAGGAACCACATGCGTAGGTGAACTGGCCGCCGTGATATGACTGACAAATTGAAGCCAGTAGACACACGAGTAGGTGAACTGGCCGCCGTGATATGACTGACAAATTGAAGCCAGTAAACACATGAGTAGGTGAACTGGCCGCCGTGATATGACTGACAAATTGAAGCCAGTAAACACATGAGTAGCTGAACTGGCCGCCGTGATATGACTGACAAATTGAAGCCAGTAAACACATGAGTAGCTGAACTGGCCGCCATGATATGACTGACAAATTGATAAAATCGGCGTTAAACCTCAATCAATCAATCGATTAATCAGCAACTTAAGGGGCCACGGTGTTTGCGTAAAGATACATTGTAAACGGACAACTGAATGCTCTGATGAGACTGTTTAGATGCATTAAGACTCCAAATCGCATGACAAGGCTTACATTTTATCAATTATTTTGTTATGTTTTGCTTCAGAGGAGAAAAAACCATCAATGTAAGGTGAGACTTTCAATTATCTAAGGACATTACCTAAAAAATGACACTAGGTCGTCGCCCAACTTTAATATTTTTTTTTATTTTGTTATAAAACTGCCTTCAGTCTATTTTACTTTAAGACACAATTGCATTTTAGTTGATTGATTGGGGTTTAACGCCGTTTTAAATAATTATTGAGTCATATCACGCCGGCCAGTTCACCTACTCATGTGTTTCCTTATTTTCTCAAACCAGTACTCCCCACAACATTCTTTCCGATCAACTGGCTGCTTTTTCACGTAGAATGTTAGCCCATTGGTGGAAGACAAATGACGCTTGTCACAGTGACTTTTGTCAAACGTCGGAAAGGTTGTTGGCCGAGGTGGTGTTCGAATGATGATTGTTTTGCTTCAGAATAAACATGTCAGCAGACGGCTTTTTGAAAACATAGTGACAAAAGAAGAAATTGCTCAAAACAAGCAAATTCTCCTTTTGACACAATGTTTTCCACTTTTAGTCATAGGTTATCCATTCAATTATAGAGATTTTCTATTTTCTGACAAAATATGTTCAAAGTCGTCTGCATCAGAATTGCCGTATGAGGGAAAGGGTTATAACCCACCGCACAAGATAACAAACATGAAATATGTACCTCAACCTAGAGCGAAACATTTTTTTCCAACAATGTTTTCTACTCTGTCTGAAGTTTTGGAAAATGTGATGCATTTTCAGAAAACAACTTTTGAAAACATTGTGGCAGCGATCCGGAAGATTTAGAATTATCTCGAGTCGTTAACCCTTTTCGCATAAACAGACGCTTTCTGACGCCTTTGCGGCAGACGATTTTTGAAATATTCTGCGGCAAAATACGAATTTACTCATTATGAGCAATATCGCATTTTGCAACAACGTTTTCAACATTATTTAATAGTTCTATATTCCTTTAAAGAGACTTTACAAATTTGCATCTAGATGTTATCAAACTGGTAGAAAAATTGTATATGGGAAAGGGTTAACTCGAAGAGATACCCGGTCACTGCCCAATGTTACCGAATGTTGTATCTTGGTTATAGAAACGTGTTTTACTGTTAAGGTACCTTTGTGCTTCGAAAAATATAAAATATATCTTTAAATTATAATTATCGAAAAGAGTATTGAAAATACTTGGCAAAACTCTCTCCTTTTGCCAAATTGTTTTTAAATGGCATCTATTGCAGAGGCATTAGGAAACGTCTGTTTTCAATACTTGTAATACATGCTCTGAAACTTGTTTCCGCAGCACTAATAGTATTGCACAAAATGGATTGCATCGTTGTATTATTTATTTATTATGTAATGTATTGTGATTAACTACAACGAGTCATTGACGTCCAATAACTGTCTATTTGTTATAACCATCCATTTCTCACGGTTCACAGTGATTCTGACGTAGCACCTGATAACTAATTGGATATTAGGTCCGAATAGTATAAGTAATGCGCCTGCATTTTCAGACAAAAACTTAAATGAGCACGAACACTTTTTTTTTATCTGTTTGAGTACCCACAACATAGCGCTCCGATATCAAAAAAGGTTTTCAGGAAATAAATTACACATCTTATCTAGAGCTTTGATGCATGAAACATTAATGAACATGGAACTACGCATAGAATCTGAAACCCTACCGTTATGGGTGAATATAAAAAATAGGAAAATAGAAATACAACCGCCAGTGAACGCCTTTGAAATAAAGACGAGAAAAACAAATATAAAGAAGCAAGGAGACGACATAAAACAGCGTCAATAAAAGGTTAAAGACAAAAAAATCTTTGTTAATGGTTGAGCCAAGACACATGAAACCCGACCTTAACCCTTTTCCAACAAGTCTGCAGCAGACGACTTTGTAAACAGAATCAAGAAAAACCTATATAAATATATGTATAATTACAAGAACAAAGTTGAAAACGTTGTTTCAAAAGGGGGAATTGTTCGTTTTTGAGCAGGTTCTCCCTTTGTCACAATGTTTTCAAAAGTCGTCTGCTGGAGATGCGTCAGAATGCGTCGATATGTGGGAAAGAGTTAATTACCTTGTAACAACGGTCATTGACGATCCGCACGTACTCGTCAAATTTGAGGCATTTATGGAAATTTCAGACTATATCAAAATTCACTAAATGCTGAACTCTTTTCATGAATGGACTTTGAGTTTCGAAGCGTCTATAGTCAATCTGATCATTGATATAACCCTTACCCACATGCAGACGCATTTTGACGAAATAGCAGCAGACGACTTTTGAAAACATTGTGGCCAAAGAAGAAATTGCTCATGATGAGCAATTTCTCCTTTTGCCGCAAAGTTTTCCACTTTTAGTCATTGGTTATTGATTTTTATTGAAATCAAACTTGTTGAAATTATTTTGAAATTGCTCATTTCTCCTTTGGCAACAATGATTTCAACTTTTAAAATTAAACAATTAAGCTATCATTTATCACGATTGTTCAAGTTTTTATTATAATGTTTTCACAAAGTCGTCTGCTGCAGAATTGTTGTATGTGGGAAAGAGATAACCCGACCAGGTGCACCACTCTCGAAGGGGATACCATTACCAGTATTCCGTCGAGGCGGTTGAACTCCCATTCCGGTAATTATGTTATTTTTAAAGGAAATTATTTGATGAATGCGGTTTCGGTAAAATCTCTTTTTTCTTTAGTTGTTATTGAAAACAAGTTGTATATAAAGTTATCCTATTTCTTGTTGAAAAAAAGAAATATTTCGAAATTAGCAACACAAGTTCATATTTCTAGATTAAAGAGACACACAGGGCATTTATGGAAATTACAAACTATATTTAAATTCACTAAATGCTAAATTCTTTTCTTGAATGGACCTTGAGTTTCGAAGAGTCTATAGTCAATCTGATATTTGGTATAACACGACCGGGTCTCACAATCTCGAGGGGTTACTCTAACCACTAAAGTGTCGAGGCGGTTACAATCCCATTTGGGTAATTATGCTATTTTTAAAGGAAACTGTTTGATAAATGCGGGTTGGGCGAACTCTCAAGAGTTTAAAGTGAGACATGTTTTCTGTAGTTGTTATTGAAAAAACACGTTTTTTATAAGGTTATCCTATTTCTTGTTGAAATTCCCCCTTATCCCCTATGGTACTGGTGTTAACCCTTTCTCCCATACAGACACTTTCCGACGCCTCTGAAGCAGACGACTTTTTGAAAACATTGTGGCAAAAGAAGAAATTGCTCATGATGAGCAATTTCTCCTTTTGCCGCAAAGTTTTCCACTTTTAGTCATTGATTGGTTAACCATTCAATTATAGAGATTTTCAATTTGTTGACAAAATATGTTCAAAGTCGTCTGCTGCAGAATTCTAAGCGTATGTGGGGAAAAGGGTTAAACTTAGTTATTCTACATCGAACTTTCATCTTAAATAAATCACGCTCGATGTCTGCGGGTCAAAACAGAACATAACAATGACTGTTTTGAGACATTAATTTTTTTTAGTCTTTAGACAAATAATATAATGATAATAGCATACAGCGTGTTTGACTCATTACAGAACAGAACATAACATTCACTTTACTCAGACATCAAACATGTAAGGTCATATTCAAATAATATAACTATAATAAATAGCATATAGTGCGGTGGACCCATTAAAGACAGAACAGATCAGAAGAGAAATGTTACTACGACATTACACTTTAAAACAGAACATAACAATAACTGTTTTGAGACATTAGAAATTTAAGTTCATAGTATATAGTGCGGTGGACCCATTAACAATCTGACTAAAGTACACGATCTGACCAAATGTAAGCTATGCGTAGCGTTAATAGGAGATGATTTTAATGAGATTGACCCATTAAGGACAGAACAGATCAGAACAGAAATGTTACCTAATACATTACACTTTAAAGCTCATAATCAAGTAATGCATTGTTATGTTCACACTCAACTGACATCGACCGTGATTAACGTTCTGTAAGCTTGTCTCGCACTCGATGTTAAAACAATAACTTTTAACTAAATGATACAAATATAAGAGCATCCAGCGGGGTGCGAACTCATTACAGTAACATGTGCTAGTTACGAGATAACGGGTTATCTAACTGGCATATCGGGTGTTTTAACAATTAACCCTTTCCCACTTCCGGACACATTTTAACGCATTTGCAGGAGAAACCTTCTGGAAACATTGTGGTAAAATGTGTAATTGCTCATAATGAACAATGTCCTCCGTTTACCACAATGTTTTCAACATTTTCCAGTAAATACGTATACCTTCAATTAAAGAGATAATCTGGCTTCTAGCCATCATGCTCTCTAAGTCGTCTGCTGCTGGTTAATATGTTTGTATGTGGGAAGGGGGTCAACGATTGTCCTGTTTTTCGAGATAAGGGGCATTTTGCATGTTCTAAAATCCTTATTTGACCCTCTAACCCTATGTTGTGGGTACTCAAAAGATTCGTCTCAGTGAGACGATTCTTTTGAGTACCCACAACATAGGTTTCTTTTAATAATAAGAGAGATATTGTGGTAACAAGAGCTGAATACCCCCCCACCTTATCTGGACGTCTGGTTCAACTTCAAGCCTTCATTAGTATGTGTGAAGTTTACCGATCATATAATAACTGTTGTTAAAAACACACAACCGGTATTAGCAAGTTATTTGTTCCGTAGTGGAGAAATTGTGATGGGAATTATGTTGTTTGTGTTTATTATAGAATAGTTTCAGTGTCTGTGCAATATAGAATAATATTAGTGTCAGTGCAATATTTTGCTATAAGAAATGATATTTGTATTACTAATTTACACTTCGAAAGGCAACCTTATGATATTTGCCTCCATTTAGGATCAGTGCAATGATATATCAAAGTTATTTGTTTTGTAGTAGTGGACAGTGTGTGAGCGGAGAGTATTTCTTATCGATGGATAAAAGTGTCCGTGTTAGTGTTTTGCTATTCGAAATTACTTAGTAATTAAACATTTACATTTGGCTTTTTTTATATTGTTTTTTTTTTACGAACTTGGAAAATGTAACCTAATGACGTATGCTACCATTTTGGATGAGCCTAATAATATCATGTTATTTGTTTTGTAGTTGTGGAGAGTGTGTGATCGGAATTTGTTTGTTTGTGTTGATTATAAAGTTATAAAAGTGTCAGTGTTTCCGTTTGAAATAACTTATTTATTAAAAATTTAGTTTTTTTTATGATTTATTGTGACACACTTCGAAAGGTAATCTAATGACATATGCGACCATTTTAGATCAGCGCAATAATCTAATATTATTTGGTTTATAGTTGTGAGCGGAAAGTGTTTGTGTTTATTATTGAAGGATGCAAAGGTAGTAAGTCGGTTATTAGATATAATTTATTTATTATAAAATTATATGTTTTGTTCCGTGTTTTTTTGTCTAGATGATTTCAAAGTTGTCTGCGCCGCCTTGATATAACTGAGAAATTGTTAAAAACGGCGTTTAAACCCCAAGCAATCAATCAATCAAAGTTGTCTGCTATATTATTTGTTGTATGTTGGCAAGTGTTACATTTATATTTGCGAGCAACACAGACCAACATTTGCGTGGAAATTCGTTCAGTTCAGTTTAGGTCTACGCTGCTCGCTACAAGAATGATGAGATTTAAACACAAATGGAAATTCAAAGGTCTAGGTAATGAGGTATAAACCGATGTAATACCAATCAATCAAGTATGTATGCATGTATACAGAGGCCATCGGCCAATACTACAACATATATAGATGTTTTAGATGTTTATTGTATTGGAAAGTCAAACTATTACTCTAATTTTATATTTGAATTATGATTCTAATTTTTCAAGACATTTTTTAAACAGTTTTAAAACTTTGACTCTTCTATCTTTAATCTGGAGTTTAAGCACCTTTAATACAATACAATACAATATATTTTAATGCAGAAAAAACTACAAGTTTTATATCAATTATACAATTTAAACAAATTCCTTACATAACATTGACAATGTTTTCCGAAGAGCATATAAAACTGTAGAAAATTAACCGTACATATGTAACCCAAAATAAATATTATCATATTTATATATTTACTCACAATGAAGATACTATATTTGTTCTATTCTTAAATTGAAGTTAAACTAAAATAAGACATATTAGCTTCTCATGTTATTTATATGTACAAGAGTGACATATGGTTATGATAGTTAGAATTTGTTTAAATTTCAACCAAATGTATTTGATTATCTTTCCAAAACGTATACCAGTATATATATATGAGCCGTTCCACGATAACACGAACATTATGGACTCTGCGTAATGTATCGACCCTGATCAGCCTAATCCGGGTCGACACATTCCGTCTCAGGGGGATAGATGTATAGAGTAATGAATCCTGAAACATAAAATCCAGAGGAGGCAAAAAGTTTCTTCCCGGATAAGCATGTGCGGCATACTTAGGCTGATCCTGCTCGATACTTTACGCAGAGTCAATAATGTTGGTTTTCTCGTGGAACGGCTCATATATATATTTTTTTTTTTCAATTTTCTATTCAATTT
>JASEVX010000016.1:6398937-6544377 GCA_031761405.1 Serripes groenlandicus
GTAGGTCTATTGCAAGCTGGTTGATTCACCCAGGGATCACGAGTGTGTGAACTGACGGGGTGGTATGACTGGAATAATGTGGAAAACGGCCTAAAACACCCAACAATACAAACAAAACGACCTCTGAAAGCAGGGCGGGCAATTGCTCCCTTTGTCACAGTGTGTTCAGTACTATTGAGTAGCTGGATTGAATTACCCAGGACGCATGAGTATGTGAACAGTGCGGGTGATTTGACATATATGATGTTGAAACCGGCGTAAAACACCCAACAATACAAACAAAACGACCTTTGAAATCATGATTAACAATGGCTCATCTTTCCACACTGTTTTCAGTCCTAACGCATAGCTGGGTTGATTCTCCCATGTCCCATGAGTTTGTGAACTGTGAGAGTGATTGGACATAAATGCTGTTGAAAACGGCCTAAAGCTCCGTACAGTGCACCTCGAAACGACCTTTGAAAACATGATGAGCAATGGCTTCTTATACCACACTGTTTTCAGTCGTATCGCGTAGATAGGTTGATTCACCCAGGAAGCATGTGTGTCTGAGCAGTGAGGGGTATTTAACATAAATGCTGTTGAAAACGGCCTAAAACAACCAACAACGCAATCAAAACGACCTTTGAAGACATGATGAGCAATGGCTGCTCTTACCACACTGTTTTCGGTCCTATTGCCTAGCTGTGTAGAATCACGCCAAAAACACGGGTGTGTGCACTGTGATGGCGATTGGGCATACATGCTGTTGAAAACGGCCTAAAACCCCAACAATGCAAGCAAAACGACCTTTGAAAACATGATGAGCAATGGCTGTTTTTATCACAATGTTTTCGACAGTTCACTTATAGGGAGTGTATGTGGGAAAGGGGTTATGGGAAAATCGTTCACCGTACCGCCGAAAGGGATTTGGCCTGCAGAGGTGCGAAGACCCGTGAACAGATCTTAACCCTTTCCCTCGTGCTGATATTTTATGCCTCTTTCCACACTTATTTAGTCATGAAACGACCCGCTTCCAAGATCAAAAAAACATACAATGCAAACAAAACGACATCGTAAAGCATGGCGGGCAATTGCTTCTCTTGCCACAATGTGTTCAGGTCTATTGCATAGCTGGGTTGATTCACCCAGGGATCACGAGTGTGTGAACTGACGGGGTGGTATGACTTGAATGATGTGGAAATCGGCCTAAAACACCCAACAATACAAACAAAACGACCTCTGAAAGCAGGGCGGGCAATTGCTCCCTTTGCCACAGTGTGTTCAGTACTATTGAGTAGCTGGGTTGAATCACCCAGGACGCATGGGTATGTGAACAGTGCGTGTGATTTGACATATATGATGTTGAAAACGGCGTAAAACACCCAACAATACAAACAAAACGACCTTTGAAATCATGATTAGCAATGGCTTCTATTTCCACACTGTTTTCAGTCCTAACGCATAGCCGGGTTGAATCACCCAGGACGCATGAGCATGTGAACAGTGCGTGCGATTTGACATGTATGATGTTGAAAACGGCGTAAAACACCCAACAACGCAATCAAAAGGACCTTTGAAGACATGATGAGCAATGGCTGCTCTTACCACACTGTTTTCAGTCCTATTGCCTAGCTGGGTAGAATCACTCAGAAAACATGAGTATGTGCAAACAAAACGACATTTTAAAGCATGGCGGGCAATTGCTTCTCTTGCCACAATGTGTTCAGGTCTATTGCATAGCTGGGTTGATTCACCCAGGGATCACGAGTGTGTGAACTGACGGGGTGGTATGACTGGAATAATGTGGAAAACGGCCTAAAACACCCAACAATACAAACAAAACGACCTCTGAAAGCAGGGCGGGCAATTGCTCCCTTTGTCACAGTGTGTTCAGTACTATTGAGTAGCTGGATTGAATTACCCAGGACGCATGAGTATGTGAACAGTGCGGGTGATTTGACATATATATGATGTTGAAACCGGCGTAAAACACCCAACAATACAAACAAAACGACCTTTGAAATCATGATTAACAATGGCTCATCTTTCCACACTGTTTTCAGTCCTAACGCATAGCTGGGTTGATTCTCCCATGTCCCATGAGTTTGTGAACTGTGAGAGTGATTGGACATAAATGCTGTTGAAAACGGCCTAAAGCTCCGTACAGTGCACTCGAAACGACCTTTGAAAACATGATGAGCAATGGCTTCTTATACCACACTGTTTTCAGTCGTATCGCGTAGATAGGTTGATTCACCCAGGAAGCATGTGTGTCTGAGCAGTGAGGGGTATTTAACATAAATGCTGTTGAAAACGGCCTAAAACAACCAACAACGCAATCAAAACGACCTTTGAAGACATGATGAGCAATGGCTGCTCTTACCACACTGTTTTCAGTCCTATTGCCTAGCTGTGTAGAATCACGCCAAAAACACGGGTGTGTGCACTGTGATGGCGATTGGGCATACATGCTGTTGAAAACGGCCTAAAACCCCAACAATGCAAGCAAAACGACCTTTGAAAACATGATGAGCAATGGCTGTTTTTATCACAATGTTTTCGACAGTTCACTTATAGGGAGTGTATGTGGGAAAGGGGTTATGGGAAAATCGTTCACCGTACCGCCGAAAGGGATTTGGCCTGCAGAGGTGCGAAGACCCGTGAACAGATCTTAACCCTTTCCCTCGTGCTGATATTTTATGCCTCTTTCCACACTTATTTAGTCATGAAACGACCCGCTTCCAAGATCAAAAAAACATACAATGCAAACAAAACGACATCGTAAAGCATGGCGGGCAATTGCTTCTCTTGCCACAATGTGTTCAGGTCTATTGCATAGCTGGGTTGATTCACCCAGGGATCACGAGTGTGTGAACTGACGGGGTGGTATGACTTGAATGATGTGGAAATCGGCCTAAAACACCCAACAATACAAACAAAACGACCTCTGAAAGCAGGGCGGGCAATTGCTCCCTTTGCCACAGTGTGTTCAGTACTATTGAGTAGCTGGGTTGAATCACCCAGGACGCATGGGTATGTGAACAGTGCGTGTGATTTGACATATATGATGTTGAAAACGGCGTAAAACACCCAACAATACAAACAAAACGACCTTTGAAATCATGATTAGCAATGGCTTCTATTTCCACACTGTTTTCAGTCCTAACGCATAGCCGGGTTGAATCACCCAGGACGCATGAGCATGTGAACAGTGCGTGCGATTTGACATGTATGATGTTGAAAACGGCGTAAAACACCCAACAACGCAATCAAAAGGACCTTTGAAGACATGATGAGCAATGGCTGCTCTTACCACACTGTTTTCAGTCCTATTGCCTAGCTGGGTAGAATCACTCAGAAAACATGAGTATGTGCAAACAAAACGACATTTTAAAGCATGGCGGGCAATTGCTTCTCTTGCCACAATGTGTTCAGGTCTATTGCATAGCTGGGTTGATTCACCCAGGGATCACGAGTGTGTGAACTGACGGGGTGGTATGACTGGAATAATGTGGAAAACGGCCTAAAACACCCAACAATACAAACAAAACGACCTCTGAAAGCAGGGCGGGCAATTGCTCCCTTTGTCACAGTGTGTTCAGTACTATTGAGTAGCTGGATTGAATTACCCAGGACGCATGAGTATGTGAACAGTGCGGGTGATTTGACATATATGATGTTGAAACCGGCGTAAAACACCCAACAATACAAACAAAACGACCTTTGAAATCATGATTAACAATGGCTCATCTTTCCACACTGTTTTCAGTCCTAACGCATAGCTGGGTTGATTCTCCCATGTCCCATGAGTTTGTGAACTGTGAGAGTGATTGGACATAAATGCTGTTGAAAACGGCCTAAAGCTCCGTACAGTGCACTCGAAACGACCTTTGAAAACATGATGAGCAATGGCTTCTTATACCACACTGTTTTCAGTCGTATCGCGTAGATAGGTTGATTCACCCAGGAAGCATGTGTGTCTGAGCAGTGAGGGGTATTTAACATAAATGCTGTTGAAAACGGCCTAAAACAACCAACAACGCAATCAAAACGACCTTTGAAGACATGATGAGCAATGGCTGCTCTTACCACACTGTTTTCAGTCCTATTGCCTAGCTGTGTAGAATCACGCCAAAAACACGGGTGTGTGCACTGTGATGGCGATTGGGCATACATGCTGTTGAAAACGGCCTAAAACCCCAACAATGCAAGCAAAACGACCTTTGAAAACATGATGAGCAATGGCTGTTTTTATCACAATGTTTTCGACAGTTCACTTATAGGGAGTGTATGTGGGAAAGGGGTTATGGGAAAATCGTTCACCGTACCGCCGAAAGGGATTTGGCCTGCAGAGGTGCGAAGACCCGTGAACAGATCTTAACCCTTTCCCTCGTGCTGATATTTTATGCCTCTTTCCACACTTATTTAGTCATGAAACGACCCGCTTCCAAGATCAAAAAAACATACAATGCAAACAAAACGACATCGTAAAGCATGGCGGGCAATTGCTTCTCTTGCCACAATGTGTTCAGGTCTATTGCATAGCTGGGTTGATTCACCCAGGGATCACGAGTGTGTGAACTGACGGGGTGGTATGACTTGAATGATGTGGAAATCGGCCTAAAACACCCAACAATACAAACAAAACGACCTCTGAAAGCAGGGCGGGCAATTGCTCCCTTTGCCACAGTGTGTTCAGTACTATTGAGTAGCTGGGTTGAATCACCCAGGACGCATGGGTATGTGAACAGTGCGTGTGATTTGACATATATGATGTTGAAAACGGCGTAAAACACCCAACAATACAAACAAAACGACCTTTGAAATCATGATTAGCAATGGCTTCTATTTCCACACTGTTTTCAGTCCTAACGCATAGCCGGGTTGAATCACCCAGGACGCATGAGCATGTGAACAGTGCGTGCGATTTGACATGTATGATGTTGAAAACGGCGTAAAACACCCAACAACGCAATCAAAAGGACCTTTGAAGACATGATGAGCAATGGCTGCTCTTACCACACTGTTTTCAGTCCTATTGCCTAGCTGGGTAGAATCACTCAGAAAACATGAGTATGTGCAAACAAAACGACATTTTAAAGCATGGCGGGCAATTGCTTCTCTTGCCACAATGTGTTCAGGTCTATTGCATAGCTGGGTTGATTCACCCAGGGATCACGAGTGTGTGAACTGACGGGGTGGTATGACTGGAATAATGTGGAAAACGGCCTAAAACACCCAACAATACAAACAAAACGACCTCTGAAAGCAGGGCGGGCAATTGCTCCCTTTGTCACAGTGTGTTCAGTACTATTGAGTAGCTGGATTGAATTACCCAGGACGCATGAGTATGTGAACAGTGCGGGTGATTTGACATATATGATGTTGAAACCGGCGTAAAACACCCAACAATACAAACAAAACGACCTTTGAAATCATGATTAGCAATGGCTCATCTTTCCACACTGTTTTCAGTCCTAACGCATAGCTGGGTTGATTCTCCCATGTCCCATGAGTTTGTGAACTGTGAGAGTGATTGGACATAAATGCTGTTGAAAACGGCCTAAAGCTCCGTACAGTGCACTCGAAACGACCTTTGAAAACATGATGAGCAATGGCTTCTTATACCACACTGTTTTCAGTCGTATCGCGTAGATAGGTTGATTCACCCAGGAAGCATGTGTGTCTGAGCAGTGAGGGGTATTTAACATAAATGCTGTTGAAAACGGCCTAAAACAACCAACAACGCAATCAAAACGACCTTTGAAGACATGATGAGCAATGGCTGCTCTTACCACACTGTTTTCAGTCCTATTGCCTAGCTGTGTAGAATCACGCCAAAAACACGGGTGTGTGCACTGTGATGGCGATTGGGCATACATGCTGTTGAAAACGGCCTAAAACCCCAACAATGCAAGCAAAACGACCTTTGAAAACATGATGAGCAATGGCTGTTTTTATCACAATGTTTTCGACAGTTCACTTATAGGGAGTGTATGTGGGAAAGGGGTTATGGGAAAATCGTTCACCGTACCGCCGAAAGGGATTTGGCCTGCAGAGGTGCGAAGACCCGTGAACAGATCTTAACCCTTTCCCTCGTGCTGATATTTTATGCCTCTTTCCACACTTATTTAGTCATGAAACGACCCGCTTCCAAGATCAAAAAAACATACAATGCAAACAAAACGACATCGTAAAGCATGGCGGGCAATTGCTTCTCTTGCCACAATGTGTTCAGGTCTATTGCATAGCTGGGTTGATTCACCCAGGGATCACGAGTGTGTGAACTGACGGGGTGGTATGACTTGAATGATGTGGAAATCGGCCTAAAACACCCAACAATACAAACAAAACGACCTCTGAAAGCAGGGCGGGCAATTGCTCCCTTTGCCACAGTGTGTTCAGTACTATTGAGTAGCTGGGTTGAATCACCCAGGACGCATGGGTATGTGAACAGTGCGTGTGATTTGACATATATGATGTTGAAAACGGCGTAAAACACCCAACAATACAAACAAAACGACCTTTGAAATCATGATTAGCAATGGCTTCTATTTCCACACTGTTTTCAGTCCTAACGCATAGCCGGGTTGAATCACCCAGGACGCATGAGCATGTGAACAGTGCGTGCGATTTGACATGTATGATGTTGAAAACGGCGTAAAACACCCAACAACGCAATCAAAAGGACCTTTGAAGACATGATGAGCAATGGCTGCTCTTACCACACTGTTTTCAGTCCTATTGCCTAGCTGGGTAGAATCACTCAGAAAACATGAGTATGTGCAAACAAAACGACATTTTAAAGCATGGCGGGCAATTGCTTCTCTTGCCACAATGTGTTCAGGTCTATTGCATAGCTGGGTTGATTCACCCAGGGATCACGAGTGTGTGAACTGACGGGGTGGTATGACTGGAATAATGTGGAAAACGGCCTAAAACACCCAACAATACAAACAAAACGACCTCTGAAAGCAGGGCGGGCAATTGCTCCCTTTGTCACAGTGTGTTCAGTACTATTGAGTAGCTGGATTGAATTACCCAGGACGCATGAGTATGTGAACAGTGCGGGTGATTTGACATATATGATGTTGAAACCGGCGTAAAACACCCAACAATACAAACAAAACGACCTTTGAAATCATGATTAACAATGGCTCATCTTTCCACACTGTTTTCAGTCCTAACGCATAGCTGGGTTGATTCTCCCATGTCCCATGAGTTTGTGAACTGTGAGAGTGATTGGACATAAATGCTGTTGAAAACGGCCTAAAGCTCCGTACAGTGCACTCGAAACGACCTTTGAAAACATGATGAGCAATGGCTTCTTATACCACACTGTTTTCAGTCGTATCGCGTAGATAGGTTAATTCACCCAGGAAGCATGTGTGTCTGAGCAGTGAGGGGTATTTAACATAAATGCTGTTGAAAACGGCCTAAAACAACCAACAACGCAATCAAAACGACCTTTGAAGACATGATGAGCAATGGCTGCTCTTACCACACTGTTTTCAGTCCTATTGCCTAGCTGTGTAGAATCACGCCAAAAACACGGGTGTGTGCACTGTGATGGCGATTGGGCATACATGCTGTTGAAAACGGCCTAAAACCCCAACAATGCAAGCAAAACGACCTTTGAAAACATGATGAGCAATGGCTGTTTTTATCACAATGTTTTCGACAGTTCACTTATAGGGAGTGTATGTGGGAAAGGGGTTATGGGAAAATCGTTCACCGTACCGCCGAAAGGGATTTGGCCTGCAGAGGTGCGAAGACCCGTGAACAGATCTTAACCCTTTCCCTCGAGCCGTTATTTTGTATGCATTTAAACATGGCATATCAAAATCAAATGAAGGTCTCTGCCAAACATGAGAAATATATTCAGAGTCCAACTCTAATATCAAAACAGAAATAAAATCCTGTGTAATCCACATTTGTTTACGGCGTGAGATAACTGAAATATTGTTAAAAGAGACGTAAAACTTCATACATACAGGCATGTACATATAACAAAAAGTATTAATTGAAATTCTGGATGGTTCATTAGTATGGCATGAATATTTTACATTGCGTACGGAATACATGTACTTCAAACCACAGGTACATGATGTGTATACCATATATAAAGAGTACATATCATATATGGTATATTCTCTATGGAGTTGTAACACATCATGCACCTGTGCTTCAAACCATTCTATCATTGCAAATGGCCAAACATCGAAAAAGCAATCCACGCTCCTGCTATCATCATCAAATAAAAAGGTTATTCAGTAATCTTAACATGTACATTTTGCGCACACAAAAAGTGAAATGATTCTTGATTGTGTTTATATTTGACATGTTAGTGTCTTTTTTGTTATTTTTCAGCATTATTTCAGTTTTATCACGGCGATAGTTCTCTTATTCTTAATCCTTGGAAAATATGCCATAAAATATGCCATAAAATATGCCATGAAATATGCCTTGCACAAGGCCTCCAACCGTGGCCGTTTCAAATCCCCAACGCAAACCGATGCTTGTATAAGTTTCGAAGAAATAGAAGTTAATTTTTCTTATTTGTGTATTTTATTTCATCACATACAGTCGTCTCAATCCCATTACATACATATCATATGACACTACTAGTTTGGTTTCCAGTCTTTCGACCAAGTCTTTGTTATAACGCGGAAATCAAACTATGAAAATTACTTCAGCGGTTTGACCTTATATATAAGGTTACTCACTCATCGCCAAAACCGGCAACTTTCATGTACATTTCGAAATACGCCTTAAAAATCACTCTATGTTATAAATTAAAAATCACATTCGTGTGTATTTGTTATAGTTTTTAATAAACACTCATAAAGTATCCTCTATGTATTCACAATTTCTTTTTTCAATGTACATGCATGTCTGTTTATATTATTTGGCTAGAAACACAACAGGTATTTAAAGGCTTTTCGATAATAAGCCTAACTCTTTAGCTGTCAACGGCAATTCAAAGCTGTCTCTCCTGAAATCTGCATTGTTTGTCACTAGACATCACATTTTACCAAATTTCCTCTTGGACGAAAAGTGGAGTGGTCCAATTTTCTACATGGAAGAGTGGACTTTGTGCAATTCGGCAGTGAAAGTATGACATAATGATGTTCGGGAAGCGAAGTAATCCTTTTAGTTTAGGCTCGCTATGTCGGAATCTAATGGAATTTGATCTTTAACTTTTCACATTTGCAGACGCATTTTGAAGCATTTTGCTGCAGACGAGTTTTAAAATAATTGTGTCAAATGAAGAAATTTCTCATTAAAAGCAAGGTCACCTGTTGCCACAATTATTGCAATTTTATCTATTAATAATATATTGAGATTTTCGAAGTGTTTGCCTGGATGTTTTAAAAGTCGTCTGCTTCAGAGTTTCTGTAAGTGGGAAAATGTTACAGGGAATGGAGGGCTACGCGCTCGTATAAAACTGACTAGATTATCAACAACGTGGAAGGTCAGTAATACATCGGATTATAACAGTATAAGAGAAAATGAACCCTTTACAACTTGAAGACGCAATCTGATGCAGACGAATTTTGACAATATTGTAGCAAAAGGAGAAATTGCGCAAGGTGAATAATTTCTTCATTTGTCACAATGTTTTCAACTCTATTTAACAATTGAACTCTCATTTATGGAGAAATTGTAAATTTTTGCGACGAAGATTTCAAAAAAGTCTGCTTCTGACGTGTTGCATGTGGGAAAAGGGTTAGCTTGCCGTTGAAGCGTGAAGGTACAGACTATTTGTGTATCAATCTTATTAAAACCAGACATTAACTTCGCTCGCTCGTATAGACATTTATATATATATATATATAAAAGTAAGTAAATTGTTTATTATTGTGACATGTGTTACAAAGCATTTAAAATAAACATTTATTCTTTAACAAGTATTATTAACACCCGGTCCCATGGTCCTTTAAGTCACCGAAACATTTATATTTCATAATATCATACAAATATACAAGAAATATATATACAATATATAAGAGCTGTTCCACGAGAAAACCAACAGTATGGTCTGCGTAATGTTCCGAACCAGATCAGCCTGCGCTGTTCGCGCAGGCTAATCCGGGCCGACATATTCCGTCTCAGGGGGATAAAGGTATAAAGTAATAATTCCTGAAACAGAAAATCAACAGGAGTCGAAACGTGTATGTCCGGGTCGATAAAGTTATGGACTGCGTCATGTTTCGAACCAGATCAGCCTGCGCATTCCGCGCAGGCTAATCCGGTCCGACATATTCCGTCTCAGGGGCATAAAGGTAAAGAGTAATGATTCCTGAAACAGAAAATCAACAGCAGGCGCAACGTATATATCCGGGTTAGTCTGCGCAGCATGCTTAGGCTGATCCGGATCGACACTTTACGCAGAGTCCATATTGTTGGTTTTCTCGTGAAACGGCTCATATAGATGTTCATTTCAAATAGCCTTTGGACAAAAAAATAAGTATTTACTCACGTCCTGACACATCTTTGTGCCATGATAGTATCAATTATCTTATTACGATATATATAATGAAGGGAAGTAAAGATTCTGCTCCTGTTCCAATTAATCCAATGTACCGTTCATGGCAGTTCTAATGTGATACCTATTTCCATTGCAAATGTTTTACTAAAATTTAAGATTTAACCTTTTCCCACTTGTAGACGCATTCAGACGCATTTGCAGCAGACGATTTTTAAAAACAAGCAATTTCTTCTTTTGTCACAATGTTTTCAACTTTTTTCAGTAATACTACCTACATTTTAAGAGATTTTCAGGGTTTTTGCATTGATGTTTTCAAAGTAGTCTGCTGCAGATTTGTTATATGTAGGAAAGGGTTTAAAGTTTCATTATTCAGTACGCCACAAGTGACTGACTATCTGTTTGATAAAGTGCATTTAACCCCACCTCCCCTTTCCAACATGCAAATAACTTTTTAAAATATTATAACAAAACCAGCAATTTCTCCTTTTGCTACAACCATCATTTGTAAAGATTTTCCATCCTTTTGCCTTGATGTTTCCAAAGTGGTCTGCTGCAGATGTGTTGTATGTGGGACAGGGTGAAGTTCTAGCTAAACCACACAAAAACTTATACATGTATTTATAATTTAAAGCATTCTCACTCTGCAAACAATTCTATTAAAGATGCTGAACTCCAGATAATAGATAGTATAATCAAAGTTTTAAAACTGTTCAAACGTTGCCATGAAATATTAGAATTATAATTTTGGGTTAAAGTTAGGGTAATAATTTCACTTTTCAATACCGTTTCTACTGCGTAGACGTACCCGTAAGCCACATTTTGTACATATTCATGACTTTCAATTGACAGTTTTTCATCATTTACTTCCAAAAAGGTTTTGAACTACTCTTTACTTACTTTGTTGTCACTAAACGTTACATTTTCAGAAGTTTTAATATTTGAAAATGTTGATCTCCATCTAGTCCTTTAAGTCCACATTTGCATGATTCGTGAAGTTCTGCGCAATAGTTCAGACGACACTGAAGTTTGTTTTCTTCAATACTTATTTATATAGAAACGGCAACTAGCCTTTGAGAAAATGTATTACCTCATAACCTGTCACGTCTTTTGTGCATTGATCGTATCTTTTATCTATCTTATTAATAGTTCCAATTACGGATATATCCTGCAGATATTTGTTTTAACCCTTTCCCTCATATAGACGCTTTCTGACGCCTCTGCAGCAGACGGCTTTTTTGAAACATAGTTACAAAAGAAGAAACTGCGCAAAACGAGCAATTTCTCTTTTTGCCACACTGTTTTTTCCACTTTTAGTCATAGGTTATCCATTCAATCATGTGTGAAGCGACTTTTCATTGACGTTACACCAGATAATGTACATGACCTGTACGAAAGAAAATCTGTCTCGTTATCAGTCGCCTCCAGTTAATAAATATTGACCGTAGTCAATTAGGTTCAGAGTTATTTCCGTCAATTTACGAAGACGAATTTAATCTCTCTGTAATTACGGACGCGGATTCACGGATTTTCAGTGCTTGTCTTGACTTGTCAATTTATCCTGTCCCCAAATATATTGATGTGAAGCGTTCAGAAGGGGTAAAGTGTGACTCACAAACTAGCTTGTGATATATATACTATAGTGTCTGTAATAGAAAATCATACATTTGATGACCTGAAAGATGTACTTAGCTTTCCAAAATCATATTCCAGATCGGACTTATGCGTCGGTAAGCAAACACCAACAAATTAATTCATGTATTGTTACAAAACCAAATGATTAATTGCCAGGCTGACATAGTTGCTTTGAAACAAAATAAACATGACAATAAAAATAAAGTTGACGAGGAATTTAAATCTGTGACCTTGGAACTTACAAAGCTGAGGATGAACACAGAAAGAGAAATTCAGTATCTAAGAAGTGACATTCAGAGAATTGAGGGTGAAAAATCATCAGGGGTGACAAGTGAGAAAAATGTTATTAACTCATTCGGCGCCGAATTGTTTAAAGTAGACTCATCCATATTTTGTTTTTCTCACAGGTCATGTGGCCTATTGAATTTATATTTGAAATAAACTTCTTCGTGTTCAAAATCGGGCGTCTCCATTTCTCATGCAATAAGACTTTTGGACTATTTTGATAACTAAAAGGCGAACAATGCTGATTTCAGGTGAGACAGCTCGTTACGAGCTGACTCACCTGAATCAGTATTGTTTGCAAAAACCTAAATATTACCGTTGGCGCTGAAAGAGTTAAGCGCATATCAGAGTATGTTAATCAAAAAAAGGACTCGGCAGACTCAGCTATTCAAGGTTTTTATAGTAAACTATCTAATGTTACTAAGAGTTCAGATCACCAGTTCGGCAAATTAGAATCGCGGTTAAACGACATAAGAAAGTTTACTTATGACGACAAGTCTCAGAAGAAAACATCAGTCCAAAGGAGCCTAATGAAAATATGAATAGCAACATGAAAGATAATCATTGTAGTTCTTCCAAAAACACTGTGCAGCATCACTCATACCGCGACATTTTGATTGGAGGAACGATCAATAATAATAGTGTGTCGTTAACGTCACACAGCACTAAACGACATGAAGAAACAGGAAAGGCGACCTCTAGGTCACTTTCTCAGAGAAATCATAACGATCACGGGACATCTATGTCAACAAGTGTAACACAATGAGGGTTGAGGTATAGAGGTATACACGTGAGATATCATATCAATTGAGGGTATAACTATATACGGGATATCCCGTGTATACGGCGCCAGCCCAGTAGTATATAAATGTATGTTTTTGTGGAAGCGGTAGAGAGACATACATAAATAGAGAGAGAGAGAGAGAGAGAGAGAGAGAGAGAGAGAGAGAGAGAGAGAGAGAGAGAGGGGGGGAGGAGAGGCATGGAGTATGGAGAGAGTAGTGTGACTCTCTCTTGGTGTAGCTGGCCAGAGTGCTACACAAGGTCTGTGTCAAACGGGGATGATTATATTATACACGTATTTGCACGTGAGCATAAGCATGACCGTTATACACCACGTTTACAGGTACAGGTCATGGATCCTGTTAAACCTACTTCTCCCAACTAAATTCCAGTGATTGATTCACACCTACACGTAAGACCTTCGAAAAAGACCATTTAACACTTCCAAGTTCTGTAACGGGTGATAATCATTCATTTATTAATCGAGTCCATTTATCGGACAACAAGTGCATACCATCGAAAGTTGATGATGATAACGATGACTTCATAGAAAGTGTAATGATAAAAATAAAACGTTTTTATATAGGAGGGTTTTTAGAAACAGTTAGAGTTGACAGACTCGAGAAGAGGGTTAAAAGTGACTATGATTCGTATCTTCCTTTAGGGTGGGCGAAGATCAGTAGTTATTACAATGAACATTGAAATACCCAATGCTAACATTAGTACACTGACTGAGCCAGGCTTTCGGCCGAGGGGTGTGTCATGTAGACCTTGGTTTTTTGAAAACATATCGTTATGAACTTATTACTGAGAATTCATTTTGTGAAGATTCAGATTTGAGTCACCATTTTTATACCTAATTTACAATAATTATCTCATTGACCAGCTAGTTAAGAGCAAGCTAGGTCTTCAGATAGAAGGTCTAGTTTTTGTGCTCCGTCATTTGCAGATGATATGTCACTTTAATCGTTGTCTAGTAAATCCTTACAAGATATGATCAATATGTGCCATCAGTATTCTTGTATATGGAGATGCCAATATAATCAAACTAAGTGCGCCATTGTCAATTTTAACGAATCTAGGCGAGCATTTGCACGCAGGTCACGGTCCCGGTTTGTTGCTAGCGAAGAATGTCAAGACGTGTTCGTCCACTTAGGCATTCTTTGTAACAAATACAGCAGTTCAACCTCAATAATTAAACATGTTGATAACAAAATAAGAGGTACCTTTTTCGGCATGATTAAAGAGGGATTATATAGAAATGTTTTAACGTCTATGACTAGTCTAAACATATAACGCTGTAGTTCTCATCATGGCCCTTTTCGGCTGTGAGGTGTTACAGGATCTGACCGGGATCGTCTGACCTTGGAAAGGTCACATCGACTCTGCTTTAAAACAAATTCAGGGACTACAGATTAAATCAAGAACAGACATTGTTCTTGGTCAAATTGGGGCTCTTCCAATTGAAGCGGAGAAAGAAAAGAAAAAAAGCTTATGTTCCTGGGTCAGCTGTGCCGGTTAGAGAGGGAATCTTCAACAAAAGATATGTTTTACTACGCCTTTGTTCTTTTCAAATTACGTTTATTCAAACTGGATTCATATTAGATGTATCGACCCTGTTACACAAATATGATCTGTATTATGTTTTGCAAGAAAAGTGACTAATTACTACATAAATGAATGGACTACGAGAACTTCCTCTGAACAATTTGTACTGTATAGGCAAATACAAAAGACATTCTCTGATAGTCCTGTTTGGTCTTTTGCAAGACATAATCCTGGTATGCTGCGTGCCTGCTTCTACAGAATCGACTTGCTCGAGATGTGGTTATGTCGACATAACTAGGTCACAGTTAGGAATTTAAGCAGACGACTCAATATAGTATTATGTTTTATCAATTAACATGATGCATTTGTAATTTTATAATTACTTAATATATGTCTATGTCCTTTATTGAACACTTCTCATTTCGTTTCGATGAAGTTTTCTATCAGAGGTCTCATAGTCATTGGCAGATTAGAATCCACCATTCCCCTTTGGTTTGAACAGGTTGCATGCCGAAAAGCATATATAGGTTTATTAATCGTATGATCACAGACCGCACAAGGCATGTGGATCTGACAGCTTGAGGGGACAGTGGTATTCACATATCGACATGTACAGCTGTATTATATGCCTATTTCTATGCATTTGTTTTCTCTTCTTTTTGTTTTTACTCATTGTCTTTATACTTTTGTAAATTATTGATCTTCATTATATGGAGGAAATAAAGATTTAAATAAATAAAAAAGTTGTCTCCAATTGGACTGGACAAATACCCTCTGACTGATTTGTACCCAAAAATGATTGATATGAGCTATATTGATAGCCATTTGCAAAACAACATGTACTATCTGAAATTGAAATTAAAATACACTGGCAGGATACGGGTGACTTTTGATTTGACGTAGCTCATACACAGGAAGGTCAACATGTGTTTTTTTGTGCCGTTTGTGTAGCTTTAAGAATGAACTTTAACGTTAATTATATATATAGGTTTCTGGGTTATTTGTATTGTTAGGAAAGACCCAAAGGCCATAACGCTTTAATTATGAATGAACACAGAAATCACAATATACGTATTCATGATTTTGAAAGGAAAACACTATTTGCTTTGATTCTATCGTTCTGTAACGGTAATCTCCTTAGTCTGCACACGAAGTCGGTTTTTTTTTTTGCGAATTTGATTGGTTATATAAAAGGAAGAAGAATATAGCTATGCCACGAGTTCGTCTTTGTTTATACGTTGTTTTATACCGCTTTCAACAATGTTTCAGTTATATCACGATGTGTCCATGGTTAGTTACCTGTACTACTGGTCCATTATTCCTGATTTAAAAGCAATTCTGGAATAATTCTTACCTCACAAGCACGGGCCAACGGAGGGAACTTTATTTGTCTAAGTACATGTATATGGTGTACCACTGTTGGGGATCGAACCTGTTAGCATGCAAAGCCGTTTAGCGAATATTATTGGCAATATAATCGAGTCTACTTTGGGAAGTTTGGCGCTAAAAACGAGAAGGAAATGCAGAAAAGCAGACGACTTTTGAAAACATCATGACAAAAGGAGAAATTGCTCGAAACGAGCAATTTCTCCTTTTGCCACAATGTTTTCACCTTATGGTTAAGTATACAGAAAAGCAGAAGAAGATGAGTACTATACCGTGAGAAAGGTGTCCTTTCATCACAATTGGCTAATTTGCTTTTTTCCCCGCATATCTCAGAGCAGCTACATGTACCGAAGTAGGCCAATTAATTATATTTATCCGTAATTTAAGAAACCCGCTACTTGGACCGCAGGATTGCAGGGCACCAATTAGTCATCTTTATCCATAATTTAAGAAAAAAGGATTCCAGGGCACCAAATATTACTCCGGAAAGTTGGACACAATTCCTTCTTGAAACACATAATTTCAGGGCAGCCAACACCAGATATGATAGATGCAAGCAGATTAAACCGGGTATACACTGGTAGAACATACATTGGAACAGTGAAATGTACTGTATACATATTACTTTTCTTACAGGTGACAAGTAGGCCCATTGGGCCGGGTTTATTTTGTCATTATTATACCCTACACAAACAAGTTTGTTTTTTGTTTGTTTTTTGGGGGGAGGGGGTATATAGGAATCACCCTGTCCGTCCTGGTGACCGTGACCTGTGCGGTGTTCTAAAGCCACCCACCACCCTTATGAAGACACTTAGATAAATATTTGTTTTGTTTGTTTTATAACCGGTATCTTATTTGCATATTAATGCTATTCATTCCTTAAAAGGGATATAATTACGGAATGAATAGCATACTTGTGGGTTGCAACCCACAAGTTTGAAACAAACAAAAAATATCCCGACAAATGCACTTCATGGATACGTCCGTCAGTCTGTCTGTCTATCCGTCCGTATGTCTGTCCATATGTCTTGTAAGCGCAACTCCTCCTTAACGGCTGGACCGATTCTGATGAAACTTTACACAGTTGCAGTACACAACCTGGGGATGTGCATGAAGTAAGATCATCCCGGTCGGAAATATATATGTTTGTCCGTCCGTCTGTCTGTTCATATGTCTTGTAAGCGCGGGACGAGGGTATCCTTTTGTGAGTTCTCTCACAGTTCTAGTTATATTTTGTTACGTATATGTTTTATCATACAGTTGTCAATTTAACAAAATATTTACTGACTTTCTTACTTTCTACATCATCATTTGTTTCCCTTGACCACAGCTGTAATTTATGTTCCTATGTAAATCTTTATTTGTTATAAACTTTTCCCACGTATTCAAAATCTTGGACAACTTTGAAAACCCATAGGAAAACATCTCCATAAATAAATTTTGTTTTTTAATATAGTTGCAAAACATAAAGACTAAATGATAATTTTTATCATGATGAGAAATTTCTTTTTTTCTTTTTTTTTTTTTTTTTTTTTTTTTTTTCACTTTTTTTTTTTTGTTTTTTGTTTAAACAATGAGAAATTTCTTTCATTCAAAGTTTTAAGTCATCTTCTGCAATTGCCTAAACAAAGGTCTGTAAGGGGGAAATGGTAAAGCTCAAGGAGGTCTTTTCTCTTACACGGCGTAGGTCAAATTACGGTCTGTTGGTTTAAGACAAAGATCCAAACTAATGAAGTTGATTAATAATTATAATAATTATTATTATAATAAATATCATAGTATGATAACAAATAATAACAATGCTAATAATAAAATTTAAAACCAAAATAAAGCAAGTAGAACGACACGTTTAATTGTTATTTGTTCTTTCTCACTGGAGTAATCAAGTTACAATGTTTACCCTAACCCTTTCCCATATACATTTCTGACACCCATGTAGCAGACACCTTTTAAGCAATCTCTCATTTTTGTCACAATGGTTCAACTCTATTAGATATTTAAACTTTGCCGGAGATTTTATACAATTTAGACATCACATTTTCAAAGTCGTCTACTGCAAATTTTTTTTTTGTTGGGAAAGGGTTAAACGACTAACTCAATCACACACACAGAGACAGAGAATACACAATTGAGATAAGGGTAAGATAGAACTACTTACTCTAATTAAATCGAGTACCTTCATATGAAAAATCAACCTGGTTAAGAATTCCGATCAACGAAGACTCGGATCAGCCTGCGCCTTGTAACAGTCTGATCATGCTAATTCTTGTTTTCAGATCAATCAATTAAGTTAACCCTTTCCCACATATTGACGCTTTCTGACGCCTCAGATGACTTTTGAAAAGCAGAAATGGCTCATCATGAGCATTTTCACGTTTTGCCACTATGTTTTCAACTTTATTTTGTGATTAAAGCCTTTTTGATGGAGATAGTTCATGTTTTTGCCAATATGTTTTCGAATGGGTCTGCTGCAGATTTTATAAATAAGGGAACGGGTTACTCTGAGTATCTCGAAGTGCTATCTGAACGGTAAAACGTGTCTTTTAGGTAACATGAACCATTTCGAAATATGTTAACCCTTTCCCACATACAATAAATCTGCAGCAGGCGACTTTTAAATCATAGTGACAAAAACCTGAAAAAATCTTCGTAAAAGATAACTTAATTTTTAAATAAAGTTGAGAACATTGTGGCCTAAGGAGCAATTTCACCTTTGGCCACAACGTTTTCAAAATCCGTCTGCTTCTATTGCGTCAAAATGCGTATGCAGGTGGGAAAGGGTTAACCCTTTTTATACCTTACGCAACTTTAAATAAAAGGTGCGTATCTCTGTACATGTATGAACGACGAATCCGCCGTGGCCGACTGGTAAGCGTTGGGGTTTTGAAACCGGTCTTCCTGGGTTCGACCCCCGCTCGCAGTTGTCATGGCGCAGTGTCCGTGGAAAAGACATATGAGCCGATTTACGAGAAAACAAACATTATGGACACTGCGTAATGTATCGATCCATATCCTACTGCGCAGTTCGCATAGGCTAATCCGGGCCGGCACATTCCGTCTAAGGTGGATAATAGTATAGAGTAATGATTTCTGAAACAGAAAATCCACACGAGGCCAAATGTGTCTCTCCAGGTTAGCATTTTTTATTTTTTCAGTCATATCACAGCGGCCAGTTCACCTACTCATGTGTTTTCCGACTTTCTCACACCAGTTCTCCACACAACATTCTTTCAAAGCAAATACCTGCTTTTCCATATATACTTTAAAGCCCATTGGCGGAGGACTAAATACGTTTGTGTCAGTGATTTCTGTCAAACCTCGTAAAAGAATGTTAGACGAGCTGGGGTTCGAACTCACAATCTCTGGATTGAAAGCCTGCGTCGCCACCGAATTACCTACCGATGTATTGATACCAGCTGCATAGACTCAACGGTATAAGAGTTACTATCGAATTATTGGTGCGGTTTAACTTCGTTTTCAACAGTTTTTCAGCTATATCACGTCGACTAGTTCGTCTTCCCTTTTTAGCCGAGCCCCGGTAGCTCAGTCGGTAGCGACGCAGGCTGTCAATCCAGGGGTTGTGAGTTGGAACCCCAGCTCGGCCAACATTCTTTCCGACGTTTGACAAAAGTCACTGTGACAAGCCTCCGTTCGTCTTCCACTAATGGGCTATCAGTCTATGTGGAAAAGCAGCCAGTTGATTGGAAAGAATGTTGAATGTAGTACTGGTGTGAGAAAGCCAAGAAACATGTGGGTAGGTGAACTGGCCGCCGTGATATGACTATTGCCTATTGAAAACGGCGTTAAACCCCAATCAATCTTCTTCCCTTTTGGTTCATGACCATTTTCTCCACACAGAACGAATCCCCAACACAGAACGAATCCCCAACACAGAACGAATCCCAAATACAGAACGAATCCCCAACACAGAACGAATCCCAAACACAGAACGAATCCCCAACACACAACGAATCCCCAACACATAACGAATCCCCAACACGGAACGAATCCCAAACACAGAACGAATCCCCAACACAGAACGAATCCCAAACACAGAACGAATCCCCAACACAGAACGAATTCCCAACACAGAACGAATCCCAAACAGAACGAATCCCAAACACAGAACGAATCCCAAACACAGAACGAATCCCGGTTCACATTTTCTCGTATATTTTGAAGCCCGTTGATGAGAGACAAGTGACGCTTGTCACACTGACTTTTGTCAATCATCGGAAATAATGAATAGCCAAGATTGGGTTCGAATTCAAGACCCGTTCATCGTTAGCCTTTGCCGTTAATGATGTCGCTGGACGCAATGGTAATTAACCGCTACAACATGCAGTCGCAGCAGAAGACTTTTGAAAACATTGATGGAACAGTTGCTTATATTTAACCCTTTCCCTCATAGTGGAAAACATTGTGGCAAAAGGAGAAATTGCTCGTTTTGAGCAATTTCTTCTTTTGTCACTATGTGTTCAATAGCTGTCTGCTGCTGAGGCGTTAGAAAGCGTCTATATGAGGGAAAGGGTTAACTCATTATCCTATTGCTAAACTGTTTTCAACTCTATTCCATTAAAATAACGTTGTGCCATGTTTTAGCATCACTGTTATAAAGACTTTCCCTCATACAGACGCAGTTTGACGCCTCTGCAGCAGACAACTTTTGAAAACATTAGGAGGAAAGATTTCTCATTTGGCCACAATTGTGTCAACTCTTTTTAAATAACTATTTTTCTATTAACCGAGAATTCTTATTGATTTGCCTTTATGTTTTCAAAGTCGTCTGCTGCTGATTTATTGTTTAGAATAAGGGTTAAATTACGGCAAGGGTTAAAAAACCAATGAATATAGGTTGAATGGTTGTATAGTATTGTGTCGCTGTTTAAATTATGAATTGGTTTAGAACAATAGGGGGTATGTGCGCTCCGCGTTGGTATAAACCCGAATAACGTTACAAAATCTGGCCACGGGCAACACCCAAAGTGACTCCGCGCAGAAGAATCGACATTTCGGGCTCGCAGACCGGTTTTTTCGTCAGTCCTAAAACGAATCCGTCAAAGGGTGGGGCTGTATTTCGTGATTTGCTCGTCTGTAACAGTTCTTCTCTGGATTACTTCGGACAATTAAGATAATTGTATTATTTGGACTTTAAGGACGATAGTGATATTGTTCGTGATAACAGTTCCAACTTTTTGTTTATAAATCTGCTTTAAAAAAAGAGGATTTTTGAGTGCAGCAGGACTTCTTATATAAGGGGTGCGGTCAGCTTAATAGGCGACCGATTTTATAAGAAATTTTATAAGAACTTTTCGCACGAGCAAAGGATATTACAGAAATTGATTTAGATCTTGAAAAAAAAAATATATATAGTAAAGTGATTGGTTTAACACTTTACTTCTTTTCCCCGTTTCGGGTACATTTTAGAAGGACGGCATAAGGTTAACATAGCACAAACTCTGGTGGAAGTCCGTGCGTTATAAAGCTTGTCGGACTATCAGACTATGGGATTTTGATTATTGTTGATCAATTTTGTTTAGAAAAAAAGAATCAATCATGAAGTATCTGGGACTTTTAGTGCTTGTCGGATTCTTCCATTATTCTTATTCCCGTAAGTATTCGTTATTTTCTTCTGTTTCATCTTTGTGTTTTCCATACTTCTTCGTCTTCTTGTCTTTCGCCTTCTTCCTCGTCTTGTACTTCTTCTCCTTATGTATAAACCAAATTTCTTTCTCTTATAAATATTTAAACAATAAATGTTAGTAATGAATGTCCTTCCTAGCGCATAGTCGAATTTGTATCACTACGATCGAGTTGCTGGTAACTTACTCATGAAATGACGTGATGTATGATGGGAAAAAAATGTTGAAGGCAGCGTCAAACACAAAACAATCAAACTTACATTTGAGCCGTCCCGCGAGATAACCAACATTGTGGACTCTGCGTAAAGTATCGACGCGGATCAGCCTAAGCATGCCCCGCAGGCTAATCCGGGCAGACACGTTTCGCCTCCTGTGGATTTTCTGTTTCAGGTATCATTACTCTATACCTCTTTCTCCCTGAGACGGAATGTGTCGGCCCGGATTAGCCTGCGCGGACTGCGCAGGTTGATCTGGGTCGATACATTACGCAAATTCCATAATGTTGGTTTTCCCGTTGAACAGCTCATTTCTTTTATGAAGTTACCAGTAGTACCTGTTTATTTATCCTGACACGGATGCATCATCAATGCAGGGCACCAAGGAAGGAAGACATTACTACGTTTTTAAATCGGCATAATTATGTAGATCCAGTTCAAACTAGATAAGGGCCGAGGGAGTTACCTGGTCTTTCTACCCCGAAAACATATCAACGAACCGTGGCCTATGTTGTGGATATTCAAAAGAATCGTGTCACTGAGACGATTTCTTTGAGTACCCACAACATAGGATTTGAATTTCAGATAAGCCGTTCCACGAAAAAAAAAAACATTATGGACTCTGCGTAATGTATCGACCCAGGTAAACCTGTGCAATCAGCGCAGGCTAATCCGGGCCGACACATTACGTATCAGGGAGATAGAGGTATAGAGTTATGATTCCTGAAACAGAAAATCCACAGGAGGCGAAAAGTGTCTGTCCGGATAAGCCTGTGCGGCATGCTTAAGCTGATCTGGTTCGATACTTAACGCAGAATGCACTATGTTGGTTTTCTCGCAGGACGGATCAAATAAAGATTAAAGAATACAAAAAAGGCTTCTTTTCTCGAGCTGTTTATGAGTCTAGACATTGATACACATAGATATGTAAACTTGTGGATAACGATTTACGAGATAAATACGACGTTTCGCACAGTTTTCTCTTGAAACCGGTGTCGAAAATGGAAAAAAACTTGCTAAAACCAACAACCTCTCATTTTTCTACACTATTTTATGTATCGAAACTACTTCCCAGTTGTTCAGACCTGAAATTGTTGAATAAATTGACGATCCGAGAAAATCAAAACTGGTGTACTATACCAAAAAAAAGGTTAATTTTTAACCGCTATGGTTTAAACGGATTAATGGATAATTCCATTTAATTCGTTTACTTAATTTGTTTAATCTGTATAAGATTGCAATTTGTTCATTCGACATAAAGTTTCACAATAGATATGCTTAACCCTTTCCCATATACAAACGCTTTCTGACACATCTGCAGTGACGACTTTTGAAATATTTTAACAACAAGAGCAATTTCTCCTTTTGTCACAATGTTTTAAATTAAACATTTATAGAGATATTCCACTTTTTTGTCAGAATTACTTCAAAGTCGTCTTCTGCTGATGCATCGGCTAGTCTTGGTCCAAGGTAAATTGTTGCAAATGCTTTTTGGTAAGATACCAAGTCAAGTCAACTCAATACATGTATTGATAACATAGGCCTCCGATCCAAAATATTTCACAATACATATAACTACATTATGTGTCTACTATTGCATGTCTTGGTTATCATTGTTCATAAACAATACATGATTATACAAAGATACAGATATGTGCATTGTCGTCTCGGAATCAAAGCTAATAAGAGAAGACAAGTCATCTAACGATGTTCCATTAATATACCAACTGAAGAGAACAAATCCTATTTGAGTAAGATTGATCTTATCACAGATGTACAGGTTAGATGACTGCATTAAGGGAAATTTGGGTAAAATCTAAAATAGGCTTGGCGGAAACCAACGTTAAATGTTACCAATGCTTTGTGGTTGGGTATCCTAGTATATAGTTCAGATCATCGTCCATTACATATTTACTGGTCAGATTGGAGTAAATTTTAAAATAGGGTTTTGGAATAAAACAATGAAATATTAAAGTTCGAAAAGGGCGTGGCATCATATTAATAGAAACAACGTCAGGAAAGAATAGACGAAACTACGCATGCGCCGTGAGTTCCTTCATTGATTTGAATAGAACAGGTGGTTTACGTAAGCTGATTTTTGGAGATTTGTCAATTTTAATCGGTTATGAAACACATTCACTAAAGGTGTTTGACCTTACTAAATAATAATACCAGTTACATCAGACAAATAACACACTATTAAAGTTCGATATGTACTACGACAAGTAATTAGATCACAGTAATAATGTTCCTTATATTGGTAAGTATGCCTTTAACCCTCTCCGTCATACGACAATTCTGCAGCAGACGACTTTGAACATATGTTGTCAAAAAATAGAAAATCTCTATAATTGAATGGATAACCAATGCCTAAAAGTGGAAAACATTGTGTCAAAAGGAGAAATTGCTCGTTTTGAGCAATTTCTTCTTTTGTCACTATGTTTGCACAAAGCCGTCTGCTGCAGAGGCGTTAGAAAGCGTCACTATATGAGGGAAAGGGTTAAAACATCACAGTAAACAATTTATGAATCTTGATACATGGTAATATAATTTAGAGTTGAAAATCGCGTAGGATTACAGAATGTTTTTTATTGTGTTTTCTATTGTTTGTCTCTGTCACGTATTAGGGTAAAATGATAACGAGAAGAAACCGTGGGAATGTCCTTCTCTTTTTCGACACTTGGTTGATTGGGGTTTAACGCCGTTTTTAACAATTTCTCAGTTTTATCATGGCGGCCAGTTCACCTACTCATGCATTTCCTGATTTTCTCACACCAGTACTCCACACAACAATCTTCCCAAGCAACTGGCTGCTTTTCCACATAGACTTAGCCCATTGGTGGAAGACGAATGACGCATGTCGCATTGACTTTTGTCAATCGTCGGAAAAAAAGTTGGCCGAGCCGGGATTCGAACTCACAATCCCTGGATTGACAGCCCGCGTCGCTATCGACAGAGCTACCGGGGCTCGGCTCTTTTTTGACAAAGTCTAAGAATTCGCCGTGGTTAACGTGGACGCTGTGGGATCTGACGTCCCGGGTTCGATTCCCCGGACGCTGCGGTCGAGGTGGAGTGCCCTTGCGCAAGGTCCATTTCATAGCCTAGTACTACATATACTTTGTTCGCCCATGCATCATATATTAGTTTTCTATCGCAGTGATATAACTGAAATAATTTTGAAAATGGTGTAAAAACCCTAATAAATCATAAATCAACAAAGTCCCATTAATCGTTGTTCTAGACCCAATTTTAATGGCATGAATAATACCGAAACGTGTATTGTTTAAAGTGGTGTTAAACTAATCACTTCGCCGAAGATAGTTGATGATAGAGGACACTTTTAAGGTTACACACACATACATTTACGTAAATTTCGAAGGTACAGAATGCGCATGCTCAAGAAATCGTTAACACTTGTGACGAATGACACACTTGGCTCCCGTTCAAACTTGAAATGTTATATAAAGTGCGAGCAATGAAATTCAAGACGAACGCTTTTTTTTCACCCTTTCCCACATACAGACGGTTTCTGACGTTTCTGCAGCAGACGTCTTTTGAAAAAATTCTGGCAAACTAAAACGATGCTCACAATGAACAATTTCTCATTGCCACAGTGTTTTGAACTCATTTCAGTAATTCAATATTTCATTTCAACGGTTTCGATAATTTAAAAAAAAAATACCTTGAAGTTTTCAATATCGTCTGCTTCATATTTGTTGGATGTGGGAAATGGTTAACGTTTTCAGCATGTCCTTAGGAAGACTAATCCACGATAACAAAATGAGATATGAGTCGTCCCGCGAGAAAACCAACAGTGTGGTCTCTGCGTAAAGTATCGACCCGGATCAACCTTAGCATGCAGCGCAGGCTAACTTAGAAATATACATTTCGCCTCCTGTGGGTTTTATGTTTCATGAATCATTACTCTATACCTCTAAACCCCTGATACGGAATGTGTCGGCCCGGATCAGTCTGCGCGGACTGCGCAGGCTGATCTGGGTCGATACATTACGCAGAGGCCAAAATGCTGGTTTTCTCGCTGGACGGCTCATATCTAAAATGCAACAATGCTGGATTCAGGTTATGCAGCCCGTTATGATATGACTCACCTGAATCTGTATTGTTTGCAAAAAAAACAATATTGCATTTGTCACTTTTTCCAAGAACAGAGAAATGAAACTAGCGACGTGACTATTCACTGCTAATTTGACTTAGGAAAGAACACCACACGCAACGTCTTAGATGTTGTTTACCGTTTCCATCAGCATTTCAGTTTTAAAACGGCGACAGAACACTTTTTTGTGATTTCTAGCATAATTCTTCGTTTTTGTTTCCCTTATAAAAATGTTAAAATAGTTTATTCCTTATCACGTATTGTAACTCAGCAAGGTTATCATTTTTTTCACTTAATCACATACTTAAAGACATTCAACCATCCATGCTTTACAGAATATTAGGGAAACAAAAATGAGAAAATAATCAAAATATTCTTTTAACTCTCTCAGCGCCAAAGGCAATATTGAGCTTTTTGCACACAATGCAGATTCAGGTGAGTCAGCTCGTAACGAGCTGTCTCACCTGAAATCTGCATTGTTTGGCTGTGAGTTATAAAAATATTCCAAAAATCCTATAACATGAAAATAAAGTCGTCCGAGTTTGAACATGGAAGAGTCTACTTTAAACAATTCGTCTCACGCCAAGCCCTCGACAAGCTCAGCTAAATCTTCGCTTCCCGCAGCTGAGTTAAGACCCCAAATTGCATGACGGGGCTTGTGATCGCATATACGAATATTGGGACCACACTTTAAAGTAATGAATTGTTATTGTTTAAAGAATTTCAACAATTCTGAATAGGTCCGATCACAATCAATCTATAAGGTGTGTAACCAATGTTTTTTACAAATCGAACCCCGTCATATATAAAAGCACACTCTTTCAATACCACAAGTTTTTTTTCACATCACCACCACGCATGCGTAATAACACGATTTGGGATATTTAACCCAAAACATTTTTGTAGAAATGTTGTTCTATGATTAAATAAATAGAACACGGAATTGTTAAGTCTTAGACGAGGGTGTACGTGTATTCAATATCGCATGGGTCTTTACTGTCCGAGAGTTGCCTTAGTAACCCCTTTTTACATAACGTTAGCATTACTTAACCCTTTCCCTCATACGACAATTCCGCAGCAGACAACTTTAAACGTATTTTGTCAAAACATAGAAAATCTCTTTAATTGAATGGATAACCTATGACAAAAAGTGGAAAACATTGTGGCAAAAGGAGAAATTGCTTGTTTTGAGCAATTTCTTCTTTTGTCACTATGTTTTCATAAAGCCATCTGCTGCAGAGGCGTCAGAAAGCGTCTATATGAGGGAAAGGGTTAACCCTTTGTACGCCGAATTCCAGCGAGTAGTAATAAGTATCATCATTGAAAATGTTCTTACGTAGTTACTTATCTCTCTCAGAGCCGAATTGTTTAAAGTAGAATCTTACATATTTTAAATTCGGGCGTCCCCATTTCCGATTGAATAAGAGTTTAGGAATATCTTAAGACATAAAATGCGAGCAATCCTGATTTCAGGTAAGAGAGCTCGTTACGAGCTGACTCACCTGAATCTGTATTGATTGCTAATTTCTCTATATTGCCATTGGCGCTGAAAGATTTAACGTTACTTAATCCTTGTCACGCCGAATTCCAGCGAGTGCTAATAATTATCCTCATTGAAAAGGTTCTTACCCAGTCACTTTATACTGATACATGAGTAGCAAACACTGTTTATACCAAGATAAGACTGCACGGAAGACATTCGTGCAGTGGGAGAGCATCGGCCTATCTAACCAAAGGTCCCGGGTTCAAATCCCGTGATCACGGTGGGTTCTGCTTTTTGGAATTTATCCACACAAATGGTTCGATTACTGGTTATGTCTCCAGGAGGCAGACATCGAGCGTGATTGATATTGATATTGATATAAATGGAAGGTTGTTTCGCAATCGATGTAAACTAAATGAGTTCAATCTAAGTCTGTAGGAATGATTCGACCGATCTTTGTCTCCAATGTTCGACGTAACAGGACACATACATGTGGTTCAAAATCGTATAAAGCGTGATAAGGTTTACTATTACTTAAACCCTGTGAAAAAGATTAGATTTATTGTTTTTTTACGCAGTTTTCAACACTATTTCAGTTATATCACGGCGACAGTTTACTTATTCAAGTGAAAAGTTTTGATTTATTGTTTTTTTACGCAGTTTTCAACATTATTTCAGTTATATGACGGTGACAGTTCACTTATTCAAGTGAATAGTTTTAATTTATTTGAGCTTTACGCTTTTTACAAAACTATTTCAGTCATATCACGGCTACAGTTGACTTATTCATGTGAATAGTAACATTATTATTGAAACGAAACTTTAAGTTTTAACGGGTTTTTCGGGGTAGTACATGCAATTATCTTATACATTAGTAGCGACCAAAGTATATATCAAGATAACATTACATGTTTATTCATAGAACAATTAATAATATATATTCATAATTGTACAATTGTTATTATTATTATTTGATCATTTTACATCCGCCCCATGAGCCTATAAGTCAGCAAAACATTATATTTCATTATTTCGTACACAAATATATGATTGTACATACAATCACACTTGTCTCAAGTAGCCGACCAGAAGAGAGTCAAAATGTGGACGTTGAAGACAGGTGTCTGCTCAATACAAGTCAAATAAAGAAGAAAATGTTATTTGAGTAAATCTCAAAGTGGTCGCTTAATACAAGTTGGCTGCTTAACAAGGTTACGGCTGAAACAAGTATGACTGTATTTTCATAATGTCACGATCGTGTCGTATGGTAAAAAAGGGTTAAACCAATTACAGGGCTATTATATTTAACTTACTATTGTAGAGGTTTTGGTGATCAATGGTTTATTAAGATAAAGAACTTTACATTTGTGAACAATGGTGATTTACGTTAACCTTTGGCGCTATTCAAGATATTTCTGCGTGACTAACTCGAAAGACAATATCTACACCCTTCCGTTTCCAACATATAAACGCCTTTTGACGCATGTAAAGGCTTTCAACTTTTGAAAACATTATGATAAAAGGAGAAATTGCGCAAAACGAAGAACTTCTCCATTTGTCACAATATGTTCAACTATATTCAGCAATTATACTTTTTTACAGAGCAGTTACATTTTTTTCCCAGATGTTTTTCAAAATCATGTACAGATTTCTGGTATGTGGGGAAGGGTAAATCCATGTCTTACTTGGAAATTATATATTGATCACAGACAAGTGTATACATATTTCTATTGAATAGATTTGTCAATGACTGAATTGAAAAAATAAGGTAAATATCTTAATTTAGGTTAAGCCGATCCACGGTGTCTCAGTCTGTAACGACGCGGGTCGTCAGCCTAGGGGTTGTGAGTTCGAGCCACCCCATCTCGTTCATCATTCCTTTCAACGTTTGATAAGATTCGATGCGACGCACGTTATTCGTCTTTTATCAATAGTTTAACTCTTTCAGCGCCGAATTGTTTAAAATAGACTCTTCCATGTTCAAAATCGGGCTTCTCCATTTCTCATGTAATATAAGTTTTGGACTATTTTGGTAAATAAAGGGCAAACAATGCTGATTTCAGGTGAGACAGCTCGTTACGAATCCGAATCTGTATTGTTTGCAAAAACCTCAATATTGAATTTGGCGCTGAAAGAGTTAAAAACGTTTGTGTAACATCAGCAAGTTGCTTGGAAAGACTGTTGTATGGAGGTGGAGTACTATTGTGAAAAAGCCTGGAAACAGATGGGCTTGTTACTGGCCGCCGTGATATGACTGAACACTTGCTAAAAACGGCGCTAACTCCAACCAATCAATGAAGCAATTCACGTTTTAATTTGCATGGTAATTAGGTATTGCCCGCGAACAGCTGAATGCAGCACTCGGATCACTGTCCAAGCACACGGTACCTTCGTGAATCTTTGTATATATGTCGCTTCTGAAGTGTAGATTCAGATCAGATTGTGCATCGTCTCCGTCTCAGAATATACACACGTGGACAAAAGCTTCACGCTTTACATGCTTGTATAAGTAATGTGTGACTATTGAAGGTCTTGATCAGACTCTATGGTTGTACAGACGGATTTGGATCTGGATTTACACTCATCACAACGCCTGTACTGAACAAATAGGTTGAGTACATATAGCGAGTGGGCTATACGAGCTCAACTGTTGTGTACATAGCGAGATTATAGGGAAAACGTTAAGGCTCCATTTTGCCTGTCGTGGCCTTTGTGTAATTAACATAAAGCATTTTAAATATTTCTACTTCGTCACAAAGTATTGTTCCGATGTTCTGTGATCTTTTTTAAACTCTTTAACCTGCCGGCAGACAACTTTATTTACTCTTTCAGCGCCGAATTGTTAAAAATGAGACTCTTCCATGTTCGAAATCGGGTGTCTCCATTGCATATCTAATAAGACCTTTGGAATATCTTGATAACTAAACTGCAAACAATGCTTATTTCAGGTGAGACAGCTCGTTACGAGCTGACTCACCTGAATCTGTATTGTTTGGAAAAAAACCTATATTGAGATTGGCGCTAAAAGAGTTAAAACCCATCTAGGCACCAATTTGGAAAAGCTCTTTACATGAGAGATTGACTATGTTGACCGTTGTTTCAAAATCGACTTTAAATCTTTCACCTATTTTGTCATCAAATTAAATTTACATGACTTCAGATTTATCAAAATCACATTGTTAAGCGGTCAGGTCCGACAGCCAATGAAATAGCTATGTTTTTCAAAATGCAGATGTTTTCGATTCAATAGAACGAACGGAATCATAAATATTTCGAAACCGTTTATATGTTAAATATTTGTCGCAGCGGACATCTGTAAGAGAACCACCCTAAAATATATTACATTCTTATTTATACAAAACAGATTACATGTTCGAATATCAGTCTGTCAGTTTAACGCAATCATTTTAACCTGCATTTAACCTGAATTCGTATTAAAATGTAAAATATGTTATCTGATAGGATATTAACTTATAAACATGTAGTTCTGCGCACTAATCTAAACTTGGAAAACATTGATATTTTTAAAAAAGAACAAACTAACGAACTTAAAAAGAATTTACTGGCACTTGAAAAAGCCTAAACTATTTCCAGAAACTAAGACTAAAACTAAGAGAAATATTCAATATCGTGCTATTTGTACAAGAATGCATACCTTCGGGTACACGGGTCGAACATACCCGTTTTATTACCCCGAGTTAATGACTATAAAATCGAAGTTGCCCACGGATTAAAGGAAAGATGAGCTAAAAACGACGTAAATGTTATTGCTCTTTTCTGATTTATACGCGCCGTCCAATTAATTATTTATTCTTTATTTTATGACCGCACTGTAGAGTGTAACATAAGGAATTGATCGATAAATTAGGATTAATAGCGATTAATATCGATTATAATGCATATCCTGATACATAAATGAAGTGCAATGTTCTAATCCTTACCTGAATTTCTATCTTACCTTTACCCTGCTTTAAAAGGTAGGGTAATGACCGCAATGGTATGACTAAAATAATGCTTAAAACGACACTAAACCCGAATCAATGATAATGACACTTCCAACAGAAATTCAGTGGGCTAAGCAATCTGATTGATTGATTTTGGTTTAACGCCATTTTCATTTTCAAAAGAAAATAAGTCATATCATGGCGGCCAGTTCTCCTACTCATGCGTATTCTGACTTTCTCGCACCAGTACTCCACACAACATACTTTCCAAGCAACTGGCTGTTTTCCCACATCGTCTGTTTGCCCATTGGTGATAGGCGAATGACGCATGTCACATTGTCAAACGTCGAAAAGAATTTCGGCCGAGTTGGAATTATAACTAACAATCCCTGATTGACAGCGCTCACGTCGCTACTGACTGAGCTACAAGGGCTCGGCTAAGCTATTAGAGGAGACATATGTGAACATGCAATGGCTACCGTCAGATAACTAAAAGAAAAAAACCTCAACATTTTAAATAAAATATCTTAAGAGGTATTGCATGCAAGCAATTAATACATACTCAAGACGTAATGCGAAACAAAACGGTTTTGCAATTTGTAATTCAAAAAGAAAAGACGGAATGAATAATGAGGGAGTACAAATGGTATTTGTTCAATTTTTGACACATGTAAATAACAAAAAATCTCCATTCAGAACAATTACGTTTGTTTATGTTACAATTATAATTTCGTTTCACTGGCCTAAAATAGCGGGTGATTAAACACAATTTTCTCTTAGTTAAACAAAAGACAAAACGTGCCGATTATCTTTATATCTTCCTTGTTAATTCTTTACCACATAAAGACGCTTTATGACGCCTCTGCAGCCGACAACTTTTGAAGAAACAAGCTCAGAACGAGCAATGGCACATAAATTTCCCTTGATCACCAAGAAAAATGATTAAACACTTTTAAAGACTTTATGGCGAGGTGATTAACCTTGGTAAAAAAAGTACCAATTTAAGTTACAACTGTTTCACGCCAAGCCCTCGAAATGCTCAAAACTATTAATTTACCCCCTTTGCCCTAGCGTGTTCAACTTTTTCAGATATTTTATTTTCATTTCATAGATTGTTTCCCTGTGTTTGTCTAGATGTGTTCAAAATAGTCTGTTGAAGATTTGTTGTTCGTAGAAAAGGATTGATTTTTTTTTAAAAATGTGTACATGATTCTTGTGCGCAAGATTATTTTATTGATTGGGTTTAACGCCGTTTTCAATAAGTTCAGTCATATCATGGCGGCCATTTCACCTACTCATGTGTTTCCAGGCTTTCTCACACCAGTACTCCACACAACATTCTGTCCAAGCATCTAGTCCGCTAGAACTGTGGAGATAAAGATATAAATAAATATACAGTCCAACCTGTGTTTCAATACCGCCCATAGGAAAAGAACAATCCTGGTCTTTGTTCACTGGTGGTCTTTGAGTGCAGAGTCATTTATGCAGAAAAATGATAAACTGGGAAATTAAAAAGTGTTGCTGCTATAAGCAGGGTTTTGCTATACAAAGGTGGTCTTTCACATAGGTTTTACTGTAATAGGGGTTATCCAAGCGATTGTGGACATGATGATTAAAATCAAAACGAATAGCAAAACTTCAATTCAATTATGTATTTAGAATGCTGTGCTACAATACCAGATCTGCGCGACCTTCACGCAGGTCATGTGCGGCTGTTTACTGCACGTCGAATGCACTTTGAGCAATTTGTCATTTTGTCAAAATAATTTCAATTTGTTTCAGTATTTAAAATTTCATTTATAGAAATGTTCCATGTTTTCAAAGTCGAATGCTGTATATGTGTTGTGCGTTGGAAACTGTAGATATTCTTTTTTAAATTGTGTGTTCATAATTCTGGGTGAGCTTGAACCAATACAAGAGCTGCGACGGTCACCTGCGGCAGTTCATGGAAGGTCGAATACTTTAACGTCGTCAAAGATAATGTCACTTATTTTCAAATTACCTGCCTTGCGCTGTCAAAGATTTCCCACTCTATTAAACAATTTGTCAGGGTAAGAATACAGCAATTATTGTCCCCCTTTCACCGCCTCGGTGGTGTAGTGGTTGAGCGTCCACCTCGGTGCGGGAGATCGCTGGTTCGATCAAATACCGGATCATTCCAAATACTTAAAAATGATAGGAATGGCTGCCCTCCTTGGCGCTTAGGGTAGCGGGGTTAGCATTACAACTAACTGGCTGGTGTCAAGATGAATGGATCAGATGACTTGTAACATACCCAGGAAACGCCGTGATGTAACTGTAAAAGTGTTGAAAGTGGCGTTAAATACCACACATAATTAATCAAACTGTGCTCCTTACTGTAGGTCGGACAGGGTCTGTGAATTGTTCTCGTTTCAATTTGCTCTTTAGTTGAGGTAATGGGGATTTACATTCATAGGGTAGTATTAGCGGCGTCGAATTATAAATGGGTTTAGTGAATTTGAAAAAGAAATCGCAAGTTAGTCGCTGAACGTCTCAAAACCATCTGGCAAACATGTCATCTTTTTATCAGATTGTAGAGATACACATGCTGATGTTACGCTACTAGTGATTTAAATGATTGTAGAGGGTGCTCCATCACGTACGGTTAGCTTCATTTTTATCTGAAATGATATACTAGTATTTTCGATGATATGCTGCCTGTTGGATCTAAAAGTTACGTTATGCCTAAAATGCAATTTTTCTTATGCAATACAACATTTTGCCTAAAAATTATTCTGTTTGTCTAAACATGATTCAGTTTGTTGCTATATTTCCGATGCAATATTTGATTTGATGAGAAAGGTGTTTATTTTGGACGAAATATTTGATTTTAGTGAGAAAGGTGCTACATTTTGGACGAAATACTACCATTCAGATGAAATGTCACATTTCGTATGAAAACCCCCCAAAACAAAAACGTAATAGAAAAATGGGTCACTAAGCAATAACCTCACACGATAGCACGTATTCAACACCAAAAACAAAGAAACTGTCATAGTAACTCATTTAAACAAAGCTTTTGTTTCACAGAGTCATTCCGCTCCGTATTCAATTAAGACATGGCATCCGAAGAATGGCCCGAGAATAAATCGAGGGCTTGGCTTGAAACGGTTGTAACTAAAAACCTATTTTGAAAACCCTGGTTTAGGGGCAACTTTGACCCCTTTGTAAACAATGCAAATTTAGGTGCCATTGCTCAGAATGAATTTCATTATCTATCTAACTGTACTAAATTTTTTAGCAGGAATAAATAAATTATTAGGTTCCTTAAATACGAAAAACCCGAAATGCAATTTCCTATAAAAGCATAAAGAATGAAAATAACCAGATACCGGTTGATTTGTAGCTAGATTATTAAAAAAATGCAAACTAGTACATTTTCCCGTGGACGGGCTGACCTATGTTGACTTCCAGATGTATCGTACATAAACCGAGGGGACTGACGGGCGGAGTGCCCTTTTGTGGTTTAACCCTTTCCCAGATGCAGACTCATTCTGTCGCATCTCAAACAAAATGGCTTTTCAAAACAGTGAGACAAAAGAAGCAATTATTTCTCATAGTGAGCAATTTCTCCTTTTTGCCAGACCATTTTTAACCTCAACTCTATTCAATAGTTATCCTTTCATTTATAGAAATGTCCGGACTTTTACCAAGCTGATTTCGAAGTAATTTGTTGCAGATGTGTTGTATTTGGAAATGAATCCGCCGTTTCCGATCACTAATCGCGCCGCAACGATTATGGGGTGGAGCGTCCTCTATCCATTTCCCTCATATAGACGCTTTCTGACGCCTCTGCAGCAGACGGCCTTTTGAAAACATAGTGACAAAAGAAGAAATTGCACAAAACGTGCAATTTCTCCTTTTTGCCACAATGTTTTCCACTGTCTGTCATGGGTTATCCATTCAATTATGGAGATTTTTCTATGTTTTGACAAAATACATTCAAAGTTGTCTGCTGCAGAATTGTCGTATGAGGGAAAGGGTTATTCAAGGCATATTTCCTAGCCTACCTCTGGTTTGTCTACCCGGAGATCATGAATGTGTGAACCGTCGCCGTGATATAACTGAAATGATGTTGAAAGCGGCGTAAAAATCCCCAACAAAAATGTATTTGGAAAAAGGGTTAGCACATTGTAAAAGGTCTTGCGGATTGGACCTACATAGGTCCCATACAGAAAGTTCATTAACCCGAACAATTCGTGTCTCGTTTATCTCAGATCGATAAGATCTTTTTGTTTTAAAACCCTTTCTCACATACAACGAATATGTGCAGACGACTTTGAAATTATTAGAACCTGAATATAGAAAATCTTTATAAATGTTAGCATAGTTATTAAATAGAGTTGAAATAACTGTGGGAAATGGAGACATTCCTCATCATGAGCAATTTCTCCTTTTTGCCACAATGATTTCAAACGTCGTCACCTGCAGGGGCGTCAGAAAGCGTCTATATGTGCAAAAGGATTTAACCCTTTCTCAAATACAAAAAAAATCAGCAGCAGACGACTTTTGAAAACATTTAGGTCCCCATATGGAAAATTTATTCGAAAAAAAGTTTAATTAATTTGAGTATTTGAGGTTGGGCATAGTATGAGAAATTTATCTTATTGCATCAATGTTTCAGAACTTCGTCTCATGCAGATATGTCAGAAAAGTGGGTAAAGGGTTATCTGATTGACTTGCGTCTGCTTGTTGTAGTTTTTTGTTTGTTCTACTCGACTGGGTCACGTTGTAACATGAAAGTTTTAATTTAACTCTTTCAGCGCCAAAGGCAATATTCAGGTTTTTGCAAACAATACTGATTCAGGCGAGTCAGCTCGTAACGAGCTGTCTCACCTGAAATCAGCATTGTTTGCCTTTTAGTTATCAAAATAGTCCAGAATGTTATTACATGAGAAGTGGAGACGCCCAATTTTTATCATGGAAGAGTCTACTTTAAACAATTCGGCGCTGAAAGAGTTAACCGAGTTTTACGTCGTTGTCAACACAATTCTAGCTAAATCGCTGGTCGTTTTTACAAAATGTGAAGTCGATAACCACCAATTGATATGATCTTTTTGTCTTTATCTGATTAACTAGTATATACTTGTAGGTTTTTATACAATTTGACTGAGGCATCGTTGTTAACGTCGCGGATTTTGAACCGGGCGTCCCGTGCGATCCTCATTCGCAGCGGTAATGGTCAAGTGCCCTTGGGGCAAGGCACATGTCCTTTAGCCTTGTACTGGTTTGTTTACGAAGGGATTATAAATAAGTGAACTGTCGCCGTGATATAACAGAAATAATGTTGAAAATACCGAGTAAAAACAAAATAAATATATTTATATATACGGGTAATTCTGAAACGGGAAAGCTTTTCTTTGCCGTGAGTCAACTGTGAGTTAACGTCGTTTTCAACAATATTCCATTTAAAATACTGAGCGTTTTGAAAATGCGGTGTTTAAATCTTCAATCGACAAGATCTTATTTCTTGTTATCTGACTGACTTATGTATGCCTGTTGTAGGGTTATATCTTATTCGACTTGGACATGCCGCAACGGAGAAGTTCCTTTTTGTCATCAGTTTATGTCATTGTTAACACTATTCCAGCTACAGCACTTATCGTTTTGTAAATGGGAAGTTGATAGTCTCCAATCGATTTTTTTTTACGAATAATGTGTGTATGTGGGTTGGATTTATTTTAAATATATTTAAACTGGGTAATGCTGCAAGCTTTTCCCATTTTCTCCTGTTTTACTAGCGTATTCAATTCTTTTCAACAAGAATGTCAAGCAAATCGCGGACACAGTATGGACATTTATTATCTCTTTAATGTCGAATCGATCAGATAGTTTTGTTGTTTCGAGGATTTAATTGACTCGTATTATTGTTTCTCTAATTTTGCTTGGTCACGTTGAAGCGTCAAGTAGTATTTCTATTGTCAACAACATTTAATTACCACATACTATCTTTAAAAGTTCTTCAACGTATTTTATATCATTCTGTTCACATATTGAGATTATTCACAAATCGTACATAGCAATGTATATAGCGTTGTTTAAAGTGACCTACTCGACTAAAACATTTCTGAAAACGACGTTAAACCAAAAATCAATCAATCAATCAATTAAATTCGTCCAGGGTATAGCAAAGCTTAAATGAGTTAGGACTTATAAATGGTATTTGCTTAAGTTGCGTATTTGGGAATCTTTTCAACCATTGCCAAAAGTGTTAAAAGTGACCTGCTCGACTAAAAATTGTTGAAAACGACGTTAAACCAAAAATCAATCAATCAATCAATTAAATTCGTCCAGGGTATAGCAAAGCTTAAATGAGTTAGGATTTATAAATGGTATTTGCTTAAGTTGCGTATTTGGGAATCTTTTCAATCATTGCCAAAAGTGTTAAAAGTGACCTGCTCGACTAAAACATTGTTGAAAACGACGTTAAACCAAAAATCAATCAATCAATCAATTAAATTCGTCCAGGGTATAGCAAAGCTTAAATGAGTTAGGATTTATAAATGGTATTTGCTTAAGTTGCGTATTTGGGAATCTTTTCAACCATTGCCAAAAGTGTGAATAACATACGAATACAATCATATTACTACACCACTCCAAATGTTATCGGTCATTGTTATACTAGTCGAACCAGTCAAACAGTGGCAGGAGGGAGGGTCTTTATAATTGAGCCGTTCCACGAGAAAACCTACATTCTGGATTCTGCGTAAAGCATCGACCTGAATCAGCCTAAGCATGCTGCACAGGCTTACCCGGAAAGACTGTGTTCGCCTCCTGTAGATTTTCTAAATCAGGAATAAGTATTCTATACCTCTATTCTCCTGAGACGGAAAGTGTCGGCACGTTTAAATCTGCGCGAACTGCACAGGCTGTTCTGGATCGATACATAATGCCAAGTCCAGAATGTTGGTTTTCTCATGGAACGGCTAATATCTCATCACTTTACGGAAACAGTGTTGTACAGTCAAGACTTACAGTCTATGTGGAAAAGCAGCCAGTTGCTTGGGAAGATTGGTGTTCGGGGTACTGGTGTGAGAAAGCAAGGTAACACATAAGTAAGTGAACTGGACGCCGTGATATGACTGCATAAATGTTGAAAATGGCGTTAAACCCCAATCAACCAAACAAGTACAGCTTCACCGCTGCGAGTGGGGTTCAAACCCGGGACGCCCGGTTCCAAATCACCCATCCTGACGACTAGGAGACAGTGCATTTTAATAATAGGCAAAGCATGACAAACGGCATTGCGACAAACGTCATTCGTCTTTCACTTATGCGGTTTTAGTAAATGTGGAAAGGCAGCCAGTTGCTTGGACAGATTGTTGTGTGGTGTGTTGTTGTGAGAAAGCAATGAACACATATCTAGGTGCCTTATAGCTGTCGTTGGATGACGAAATAATTGTTGGAAACGGCGATTTACTTCAATCAATCTATCAAACAATCAATCAGTCTACTCTGATCTCTAATCGACCGACCCTGATCAATTGCTTTTGTATCCATTCAGATTGTACATATAGTGTTTTCAATAATATAAGCCGCTCCAGCAGAAAACCGGCATTATGGAATCTGCGTAATGCATTGATCCATATCAGCCTGCGCAATCAGCGCTGGCAAATCCGGGCCGACCCATTCCGTCTCAGGGGGAAAGAGGTATAGGGCAATCATGCCTGAAACAGAAAATCCACACGAGGCGCAATGTGTCTGTCCGGGTTAGCCTGCGCGGCATGCTTAGGCTGATCCGGATCGATACTTTACGCAGAGTCCACAATGTTGGTTCTCTCTTGGAACGGCTTATATTCTGAATACGTCAATTACTCAACTGCATTGGTTGTAGCTCTGTTTGGGTTTTACGCCCTTTTTAACATTATTTTAGTCATATCACGGCGACAGTTCACTTATGCATCATCCCTTGGTAAACAGACCAATACTGTGCTTGGAAATGTGCCTTGCTCCCAGGAAACTCCACCATGCAAAGCCATTATTCGCTCCTTAAATGTATTTGAAATTTAGAGCCTAACATACACAACATGAATTAAAACCGTATTTGCTGCATTTTTCTTTAACTTTAACTTCATCTAAAGATATTTTTCTTATATTTCTTTGGTTTTTTCCTCCTCGTTTAACCCTTTCCTTCATATAGACGCTTTCTGACGCCTCTGCAGCAGATGGCTTTTTGAAAACATAGTGATAAAAGAAGAAATTGCACAAAACGTGCAATTTCTCCTTTTGCCACAATGTTTTCCACTTTTAGTCATAGGTTATCCGTTCAATTATAGAGATTTTCTACTTTTTTAAAAATACGTTCAAAGTCGTCTGCTGCAGAATTTTCGTATATTGGAAAGGGTTAAATCGTTTCCTGCAGATTTGTCGTATATGGGAAAGGGTTAAACAATGATTACCTGTGCGTGTATGTGTAAAACAATTAGATATATCTATTAATAACCCATAATTATAACCCGTAAAACCGGTTTATCTGTCAAAGACAAATAATTATTATCGATAAATATAAATCACACTATTAATCGATATACAATTTTTACCTGAACAGATCTTAAACAGTTTATTCCGTTTAATCAAGTTTAATGATCATCTTTCAAATCTTCTATTTGATACTTATATTATATACTCAATGATAAAATATAGAGATTTCCCAACTTGAGAAAACCTTTAACATTCTTTTTGTCTACTGAGCAATATCGCCTAGTGTGCGCTATAGCGCACTCGTTTTTATATCGCAAGAATCTCTTCCACTTGGGATTAAAATCCCGTATCATGAAAACAATGTTAATTAAACTCTATATATTGATGGATTTCTAGTGACTCATACACCATTTGTATAGCTTGGTAGTACGTTTAATAAGTACAATTATTGACTAAAATGTCAATGTAAAATTGTTATAATAATCAATTGTATATATATTACATGTATTACGTGTCAGTTAGATAAATATTAAACGGCTGTAACTACGATAAACGTATAAACATTGAATTATATAGCCTTGCACTCGGCTATCTTCGGATATCCTCGTCACCATTCCGTAGAATTTTCGTAATGCAAGAACATATGGAAACACAAGACGAGCCCATTCGGCATTAGTCCCCGAGTAAACACGCGTTGACCCGAGTTGACCCGAGTGGCGTTCGTTTTAACAAGAGATGGTCTACTAGAGTTAATCAGATGTCACCCTACCCAAAACGCTAGGTTATGAGCCCATTCAACATTTTCCCCCGAGTTCACTTCCCCGGGTACACTTTCTTTACTCAGGTAGACTCGGGTAAGTGAAAACACCGAACGGTTAAGTGTTAAAACTTGATAAACCGTTTCCAATTTTCATCAACCAAGTCTTCGCCATGTTTTCCAGACTGCAGTGTACTAGTGTTCGAATACGTTACCCGATATTGCCTAGCTATTTGTACTATTGTTCGGATACGTTACCCATATTACCTAGCTATTTGTACTATTGTTCGGATACGTTACCCATATTACCTAGCTATTTGTACTATTGTTCGGATACGTTACCCGATATTACCTAGCTATTTGGGTAGTAGTACTAGTGTTCTGATACGTTACCCGATATTACCTAGCTATTTGGGTAGTAGTACTAGTGTTCGGATACGTTACCCGATATTACCTAGCTATTTGGGTAGGGTGACATCGGGTTACTCCGGGTTAACTGTCTCTTGATAAATCGAACGCCACTCGAGCTAACTCAGGTCATCGCGTGTTTACTCGGGTGCTAATGCCGACTGAGCTTCCGGGGCTCGGCATATACTAAGGAACAAACTGGTCTTTTTACCATCTGTATTTCTCTTATGACTCAACCAAACCCTATGTTGTTGGTACTCACAACAATCTTCTGACTGATATACATACGGTTTGAGTGCCAAACAAAGTGTTGTAAATTGTACATTATGTATTACTTCAACACACTGTTTACAAATTACATTTTATTATATACTTAAAAAAATTAACCCATCTCGTGTGATATTGTTCGTTAACCCTTTCCCTCATATAGACGCTTTCTGAAGCCTCTGCAGCAGACGGCTCTTTGAAAGCATAGTGACAAAAGAAGAAATTGCTCAAAACGAGCAATTTCTCCTTTTGACACAATGTTTTCCACTTTTCGTTATAGGTTATCCATTCAATTATAGAGATTTTCTATTTTTTGACAATATATGTTCAAAGTCGTCTGCTGCAGAATTGTCGTATGAGGGAAACGGTTAATACTATATTTATATTAACGGTAACCAGCTGGCCGGCCCTGGTAACTGTGTATAATACGTGTTTTACATGTTTGGGTGACCACACAGATGATGTTAATACACATTTGTCTTATCTTGTCTTCTTGTCTTATATAAACTGCCTAGGTTGTGTAGCAGTAGAGCGTCCGCCCCGAGTGCGGGAGGTCGCGGGTTCGAGCCCAGGTCGGGTCATACCGAATACGTTTGTAGTTGTAGTAATATCTACCCTCCTTAGCGCTCACTGTCAGTAATACTGGTAACTTACCCAGGAAATACCCTGATATAACTGAAAACAGGTTGAATGCAGCTTAAAACACCAAACAAACAACCAATCAATTGGCTTATGTATATAACATTATTTTCCTCTCATTTACACAGAACCAAGCACTGATTGCGATAATTTTCTGAACTGCAAAGATTGCACGTCGAACGAGTGCCTCTCGTGCCCAATTCACTACTCGCAGTTGAAGAGCAAGACGGGCTGCTGCAGCTCTGGCTGTTCTAAGGACTCCAATAATTGGCCCGATTGTAACATCACAACGGGCCTATGTTCTCACGTCGGTTGTGAGAGCGGTTATGCCGGGCCGGGTTGTAAACATTGTTCCGTACTTATTGCAGTAAGTATTGCTCTATTTATTGCTTCCACCATCATATCACGGCGGTAATTTCACATTATTATGTGTTTCATAACTTTCGCACATCAGTTCTCAACAAAACATCATTTTAAAGCAATGGGCTACTTTTACGATTGTATTTGTCGCACTTACTATTTTTAAAACGGTTGGAAAAAATACTGGTCGAGGTGGGGTTCGAATTTACAATTCCTATATTTACAACCTGCGTCTCTAGCGAGAGAGCTACCGGTGCTCGACGAGAATTGCTTGCCAATATTGAACTGATCAAGACCTAATTACAAATGAGCATATGAGCAACTTCTTAGATGCTCTAGCGATTTTGAATGCATCTGTGTACAATAAAAAATCAAGCGAGCATCCACACAGTCATACAAGAGTCTACGTCTACATGCCATAGATGCATTGTTTGAGAAAAAACCAAAACAAACCCATTTAGATATAACCCCATTAGTTTTAGGTCAGATTTGCTTAATATAATACCGTTACGTGGAGCTCATGTATTTATGACATATATCGAATATACAAACTAACTAGCTATTGAGGCAAACTATGTTACATAATATCTTTAGTGACGGTTTACATATTTTAATCAAACTTGGTACGTATAAAGTGTTTATGGAGAGCTTTCATGGAATTGCGTTCGGCGCCACACGGGTCAATGTCAAGGTCGGTATACCTAAAACTAGAAAAACAGTTGAAACCGAATATATTCAGCTACGGTTGTCACATTGTAACCAAATTGGTTGAAAGAGTTTACGGAGACCTTCCATGGGATTGCATTTGGGGCCCTAAGGGGTCAAGGTCGCCGTTTCTAAAATTAAAAAAACGGTTGAAACTAAATATGTTCAGTTTCGCTTAACATACTATAACCAAATTTAGTATGTAGAAAGAGTTTATAGAGACCTTTTATGGAATTGCGTTTGGGGTCCTTAGGAGTAATGTCAAGGTTGCTGTTAGTAATTACTTTATGCATTGTATTCAAACTTTATACAACCCTTCCAAACCATCACACGTATGTAAATAAGTAACATAACTATTTATTGCATATGATGCAAATTATTGCCGTTTATTATTTGACTCAGAAATTCGTGTTGAGCAATGGAATAGTCGAGCGCGCTGTCTTACGGAACAGCTCTTGTTATGATTGCAGGAAAGCGATATCATTTTCTTTTCTTTTCGCAGCACTGTAACATACCAAATGTCTACCTATGCAGAAATGTAACATTATTTCCTTTTATTTGCAGAGGTGTGTAATATTATACCTCATGTTTACCTCTGCAGACATGTTAAATTAAAGTCTTTCATAACCGGTCGTTTACCTCTGCGAAAAGGTAGTTTCAATTCCTTTCATCTTTTCAGAACTGCAATTTATGCGCCCAGCAACAGGGTACCGAGGTTTATGTATGCACAGCTTGTGACGGGGAAAGAGATCCAACGCCAGACGAAACAGAATGTTGTTCAGTGGGATGCAACACTTGTACCGGTACGTTATTGGTGACACTCATTGTTTAACTGTTTCAGCGCTGAATTCCCTCCCTTTAGCAGTAGACCCTTTTCATGTCCAAAATCGGGCGACTCCCATAATTCGATCCTGAAAGAGCTAATGGAGGTCTCGTTAAATCATTTTTGTCGTAATTTCTTTTGTTTAAAGCCGGCATCTATGATTATTGCGCAAATATGAGCCGTCCCGCGCATACTGATCCGGGCCGACACATTCCGTATCAGGGGAATAGAGGTTCTTTAAACAGAAAAACCACTACAGGCGAAAATAAAGTGTCTTTCCGGGTAAGCCTGCGCGGCATGCTTAGGCTGATTCGGGTCGATACTTTACGCCAAGCCCACAATGTTGGTTTTCTCGTGGGACGGCTCAAATAGAGGTCGAACACTGTGCTCAGAATATACGAAGGCGCAGGCTAATCACGATCATTTTCGACGTTTTCCGCTTCTCAACAAGCAAACCGTTAACAAATCAAGGGCTTCATGCAAGACGGTTGTAACTACATATTGTAATGAATGTATATTGTTTTATGGCGCATCGACAGCTAAGGTCATTTAGCGCGCAAATAAATTTAATTATTCATGATCCCTGGGTAAACAAACCAGTACTAGGCTAGAAAATGTGCCTTGCCCATGGGCACTCCACCATGACCGTAGTGCCGCGACTGGGGATCGAACCCGGGACACCCGGTTTCGAAATCCCCGACGCTAACCACTCGACCACAGCGGATTCCATACATATTGTGCATGAAACCATCGAAATAACTTGTTCATGAATGTGTCTGTTTGTTTATTATTTAACGTCGCTTTCAACACTTTTTCATTTATAAATACGTCGTATCCTGGGTAGCTTACCAGTAGTACAAGTCTATTTCTCCAGAGATCAGCCAGTCAGTCGTAATGCTTACATCACAATCCTGATCGCCAAGGAGAGAAAGCCAGCCATTACTACCATTTCATAAGTCTTTGATGTGACATGGTCGGACTCTACCACTATACCATCGAGGGAGTTCAATACATTTGTATAAAAATTGGTCATATCATTGTCCAAATCCACCAACTGTACTTAGTGCTAAGTAATACTTAAAAACTTGAGGGCATATTTCATAGTTTCGCCCCTTATAAAACGCCTTAATATTTCTTTTCTTAAAACAGTATTGTTAGTCAACAAGTTGACTAGTTATGTCAACTTAGAGATTTACTTAAATACATTCCACCATTTAAGTTTTACTAAATATTAAGGAAACAAAAATGATGAAATTTTCTTTTAAGAATTGAAGTAAGGTTACTGAAATTGGACCCAGGAACGGATGTTCAGTACGATAAGGGTATCAAATATACATGTGTACTAAATTACTTTTCAGGCAATGTGTGCAATGCTTGTCAACCAGGCTGGTTCTCCTATAATGACGGCTGTGATAGGTGTGGTTTGAACTGCGTGGTACCAGCAGATGGATCAGCCAGGTTAGTACAACCTCTATCTTCATTAATACGCGTACCCAACCATTCACATATGAGCCAACAGTGTGGACTCTGCGTAAAGTATCGACCCGGATCAGTCTAAACGTGCCGCGCAGGCTTACCCGGATAGACAATTATCGCCTCATGTGGATTTTCTGTTTCTGGAATCATTACTCTATACCTCTATCTCCATGAGATATGTGCCAGTCCGGATTAGTCTGTGAAGGTCCGGATCAGTCTGCGCCGGCTGATCGTGGTCGATACATTACGCAGGGGCAATAATGTTGGTTTTCTAGCGGGACGGCTCATATAATATATACTGATTAATAACATAATAATTATTCATTATGCAGAACAAAGAACAAATACATGCTATCCTTTTGATGTCCAAGGTTTAGTCTTTTGAACGCAAATTAATATTTACGGTGTGAGGTAAATCCCATTTTATCTAGACATTAACTTCGATAACTCGGTATAGAGATCTGATGACTGCCCACTACAGGTCGTCTCAGATTAACCTTTACGTCAGCCAATCAAATTATCGCTGATCAAATATTACGGTGTCAACCTGTCTATTGTCTCCAAAGCATGATTCTAAAGTATATATCTAAACCCGTAGGTAAATTGTATGTACTTTATGTCTATTTCCCAAAAGCCATTGAGTCCTTTCTTTACATGTCTTAACACAAAGGGTATACTGGAAAGTTCTACCAGATTATTAGATCGATATATTCCAATGTAAGGGAGCATGTAAAAATGGACTCAAAATTGATGTATCCTATTCTATGAAACATGGAGTGGAAACAAGGTGACTTAAGCTCTCCTATAATGGTTAATATATGTATATATATATATATATTGAGTTATTTACAAACATTACATGAAATAAATACTATAGATAAATTGTGTTCTGAAACAGATATGGTAGTCAACCTTAACAAGTATAAAATAACTGTATTTTGAAACGGGGGAGGGAGTACGAACGCTGGATTTATAGGGTTAAAACATATAAAAGTAACTTCAACAAATGAATATATGGGTTAACTCTTTATACCAAAGTTATCTTGGCGTTCAACAACGACAAAACTTGCAGCACAGGTCCGTTAATCTCTTCATCAAATCAAGCAGTTTGACAAACCTCTTGGTAAATTCTGTCATAGAGAATTCTTAAATTTTTTCGAATCTATGGTTATTCCTGTACTTACATATTGGTCAGATATTTGGGGCTATGAATCTAAAAATTGTGTAGACTAAATTCAGGCTAAATTCTGTAAAGCTTTTCTTTCGTATTAACTCATCTGTAAATGACGCAATGGTGCATTGGGTGAATGTTGGTGATTTCCTCTAGCTATAAACTATCACAGTAACTTAATCAAATACTGGGTAAGACTCATTCATATGGATCCAAAAAATGTGTAGAACAAATCCAGACTAAATTCTGTAAAGCTTTTCTTTGGAATTAACTCATCTGTAAATGACGCAATGATGCATTGGGTGGATGTTTGAGATTTCCTCTAGCTATAAACTATCACAGTAACTTAATCAAATACTGGGTAAGACTCATTCATATGGATCCAAAAAATGTGTAGAACAAATCCAGACTAAATTCTGTAAAGCTTTTCTTTGGAATTAACTCATCTGTAAATGACGCAATGGTGCATTGGGTGAATGTTGGAGATTTCCTCTAGCTATAAACTATCACAGTAACTTAATCAAATACTGGGAAAGACTCATTCATATGGATCCAAAAAAATGTGTAGAACAAATCCAGACTAAATTCTGTAAAGCTTTTCTTTGGAATTAACTCATCTGTAAATGACGCAATGGTGCATTGGGTGAATGTTGGAGATTTCCTCTAGCTATAAACTATCACAGTAACTTAATCAAATACTGGGTAAGACTCATTCATATGGATCCAAAAAAATGTGTAGAACAAATCCAGACTAAATTCTGTAAAGCGTTTCTTTGGAATTAACTCATCTGTAAATGACGCAATGGTGCATTGGCTGAATTCGGTAAAGCTTTTCTTGGTCTCATTTACTCATCTGTAAATGACGCAATGGCGCATTGGGTGAATGTTGGAGATTTCCTCTAGCTATAAACTATCACAGTAACTTAATCAAATACTGGGTTAGACTAATTCATATGGATCCTAACAGATGTCCAAAAATAGAGCTATGTAATGCTTAAATCGAATGATACTATTGGTATAATTAATTGGGTAACTGGGCTTTTGTTTTGTTTTGGCTTTCTCAAGATTTAGGTAATGAAACGTATTTCATAAAGCAAGTAAATCAACGATTACAAGACTGTTCCTTTCACATGTGGCATAGTGATATGAAGACTTCTTCTAATGATTGGAATTGTTTCTAACAATATCCTGTATTTTCTTTTTCTTTAAAAAATGTTTACAGTTGCTGTAAATTGTGTTACCTATGTAAAACAATGTATGATTAAAAAAATAAACGTCAAGTGACAGTTGGGGATTAAAAAAAAAAAATGAAGACTTTTTACAGGTGTTATTTGTACACAAATGTTAAAACAGTATTATATGTAGAAAGGTATTTAAATCTAGAACTTTCTCATTACTGTAAACGTTCTTTGTCGCGGTTAAGATGCTCAAGCAACAAACTTAACGTTGAATTTGGTCGTCATTTTAATATTGAAAGAGAAATTTTGCATTTTGAAAAAGGATGCCTTGGTGATCGAGGATGAATGTAATGCCTTCTTTATTTGTGAAAAGCTTATTTGTATCTAATTACGTTGTTTAATGCTGTATTGTATTGTATTGTATTTAATTGTTATATGACCCATATAAATAAACGATTACTAATTTTCTGCATAAATGAGCCTGCGATTGAAGACCACATGTGAACAAAGACCATATTGTTCTCCCCCCATGGGTGGTCTTTAAGCACAGATTTGTATAAGAAATTTATAATACTATAGAACAAAAGACTTACTATTAATTACTGGGAATCCCTTGATAGTCAGTTTACGGGTCTTGAAGGGACTCGTACTTTGAAACGTGTAAAACTATCATCAGTATTCAATGCTTCCACCGGTTTCATGGTTTCACAATCATGTTTATAGTATATATGTGCCGTCCCGCGAGAAAACCAACATTGTGGACTCTGCGTAAAGGGTCGACCCGGATCAAGCTAAGAATGCCGCGCAGCCTTAACTAGATTCACACTGTTCGCCTCCTGTGGATTTTCTGTTTCAGGAATCATTACGTTTTACCTTTATCCCTCTGAGACGGAATGTGTAGGCCCGGATCAGTCTGCGTGGACTGCGTAGGCTGATCTGGATCTATACATTACGCAGAGGCCATACCGTCGGTTTTCTCGCTGGACGGCTCATATACGTTTCTATCTATTATCTTATCATTTAAATACGTTCCTAAAGGGGCGACCCAGGGATAGCACGTGCTTTAACGAATGAAAGATGACGCAGTGCCATGATGTAATATGACTAACATCTGTTAGTCCAATTTAAAAAGTATATATTTCAATAGGTGTAGCGCTACAACATGTAGTGACACGCCTGGTTTATACGGTTGTAATGACGAATGACACGGTGCTAGTTTGTAACATTATACGATGCGACTTTGGTGCCAACGACATTTTACGTATTTTTTTAGCTCGACTTTTTGAAAAAACGAGAGCTATTGTCATGACCCTGGCGTGGTCGTCCGGTTAAGGCTTTTTGTTCAGCTCAGCTTTCTTTCTGTTTTCTATCAGTCGAGCGTCTGTGCCGTACCCGGTGCTCTTGTTTTACTTATATTAGTTGCAGTTTATTATGTTTTATATTTCAATAGGTGTGACACGGTTGTACGCGTGCCTATCCGGCCGTCAATATGAATGGCACGGTGCCAGCTGTAATGTGTCTTATAATGATGCCCAATGCAACGAATGTGCCTACGGCAAGCCATATACCAGTCTGACGTGCTCGGACTGTATGGATGTTTTCATTTGTTTGTACACGATAACATAAATAGTATCGTTTATAACTACAGGTGTGACACATCGTCAGGAGACTGCCTATACGGCTGTCACGAGGGATGGCACGGTGCCAGATGTAATGTGTCTTGTAACATTCCCAATTGCGACGTGTGTGCCTACGATGAACCAACTGATAGTCTTACGTGCTTCGACTGTATTGACGGGTATTATGGCACAGATTGCACATTTTGTGGAGTAAACTGTAATCGTACAATTACAAACATGAAAGTCTGCTCGCAGGACGGTAAGCTTATTGTTTTATTTTGACTGTTTCGAGAAAAACTACATCGGCAATAACAAAGCACCATTTAAGTGACGTAGTACGAGCTTAATGTGACGTAGTTCGAATATTAAGTGACGTAATTTGAAACTTAAATGACGTTTTTGAAAACATAATTGACGTAATTCAAAACGTTAGAGATGTAGATCGAAACAAAAGTGACGTAACTCGAAACTAACATGACGTAATTCGTAACGTAAGTTACGTTAATCGAAACTGAAGTGACGTATTATCGATTCTCTACCAATATTTTGATTAAACTCATGATCGCCGACAGAGGTTTAATAGAAACAATTGTTTTTATTTTGTTTAATTCATCGACTGCATGATTTTGTGTAGCCTGTCCCATCAATATGTTTGGCGAACCCACACCGTTTGATCAGGTTCTATTCGGTTGCCCGCCCAGCACTACATTTTTATCTTGATAATTGAGCTCTTCTAAAATACAAAGTTTGACTAGCCTATCCTAAAAACTCCGTATTGACATGGTAATTATTACCAAGAACTTCGTTTAAAGCTTATCTGAACTGTTAGGCGAAACACGAAGAACCGGATCAGACTGCACACATAGACCTTAATCTACACTTTTTTACAATGCGCTCAGGTAGTTTTCCGTGACATTTGTATTTAAATTATGTTTCTTAAACATTGTAGAACCAGATCAGACTTGGTATAATAATTACTTACGCAAACTTGTCAGCGTCTCTATTATAAGCATATATATATATAAAGGCCGATTTTAACATACACTATTCAGAAATGCCAACATGATATTTTCACATGGAATGACTCATTTGAGCCGTCCAGCACGAAAAAAACAACATTATGGCCTCTGCGTGATGTATCGACCCAGATCAGCCTGCGCATTCCACGCTGGCTTATCCGGGCTGACACATTTCATCACAAGGGGATAGAGGTATAAAGTAATGATTTCTGAAACAGAAAATCCACAGGAGGCGAAAGGTCTCTGTTCGGGTAAGCCTGCGCGGCATGCTTAGGTTGATCCGGGTCGGTACTTTACGCAGTGTCCACAATGCTGGTTTTCTCGTGGAACGGCTCATATTGTGTTCGATCTCTGTTCTAGGCATTGTTTTCTAAGGACGGTGTTATATTTAAATTAACCATTCATGTGACTTTATTCATAAATCTTATCACAGGGCTTGCTCCTCTAAACATAGATGTGACCCTTTGCATGCAGATATCTATTTCAAAAGGAGCACGTACCTGTGATCTTATGTCAATAATTATGGTGACTACAGTGGGCCTATCGGACTCGCGTAAATAAACCATTTTATTTAATGATGCTAAACGAAGAGATACTGAGTTATATCAGTCAGATATAATCCATATCACCCACACTGTGAGTGATATAGGTATGACGTCAAAGGGACTAACGTTATGACGTCAAACCGCCGACGTGACGTGTTTTCCTAGTATTCGGTCATGTTATACTACACACGTTATATATAAAGAAATACGTAATGGGTATATTATTTGTTCGTCATCAATTTGTCATTTAATAAAAAGAAAATTTGTTTGTTTTGAGTGTATACATATGGAATATATTTCATCTCGAAGTGATACAATTTTTACACTCGCTCAAAGCGCTTGTGAAAATATTCAATTGTATTATTTCCCGATGAGATATATTCCATACCCACTCAAAACAATCAAATATCCTCCATATCTTATCTTATATAATTGAAGGTTTTTGCATGGATGGATGTTATGATGGATACAGAGGAAGCAAATGTGACGAGACATGCAATTCTCAACCGATCTTATCTAATTGTGTATTCTGTGAAAGATTCGAAAATTCGTAAGTACCACCCGACAACTTTCTACTTTACTATTAATTTCCTTTCAGAGATACAGCATATATGCAGTAGTCAATCTGTGAAAATGTTCTAGGGAACATTAAGGAAAATCTCTGTAAATAAAATGAATTATTATAAATAGTTAAACAAATTACGGCTAAACGAGAAATTGCTCATTATCAGAAATGATGATAAATACGTTCATTACGTCACCATATACGTCACAAAACACAGCCGCTTCAAAAACCCTCCTTTTACCGTAAGTTACTGTAATTTACCGTAGACCCTCTTCTGGTAAAAAACTTTTACTATATCTAAGATAGAAACATTGTGGTAAAAGACTAAAATGCATCAACACCACTACTTCTTGACGATGAAGAAGTTGATGAAAGGAACATTCGATGTAAAGATTCAATCTTCTCCAAACGAATACAAGCTATTAGAGATTGACATGTGTAGAGAACGATCGATTTGCACGTCGATACAATATATAGTATTCATAGCTCTAGATAAGGGGTATTTTTCACGTTTTAAAATCCTTATTTGACATTCAAACCCTATGTTGTGGATACTCAAAAGAATCGTATCACAGAGACGATTCTTTTGAGAACCCACAATATAGGATTCGGTTGAGCAATAAGAGAACTATTGTTTATGGAACGCCTTTACTGTCTTAGTATGTTGTGTTGTATTATACGCAGTACATGTTAATGTACACGAGGTACATATTTCAATTGACGTGGTACATTTCGCATGTTATGCAGTGCCTTTAATGTTATCTATGGTGGTTATTTAATAATATGCAGTGTAACAGTGTGTATATACAGTATAATAACCATAGGGTATGCAAAAAGCGTCATATGCAATATAAAAACAATATATTATGGTGTTCAAATGACATTACATTCAGTCAGTGTTACGAAACATGAGGTGATATTTTGATTATACGCAGTAGTTTTACCATTATATGCGGTGCATTTTTATTACGATGATCATACTTCTCGGCATTCTCCGGAATCTTTTCCGGAAACTACCGTACATGACCATTTTTAAAAGATCTATAAATAGAAGTGTACATAAAGGTGCACATTGTCAAGTCCGTTTTGTTGGTTCTCCTGTAGCGAGGCTTATACATGTATTTGCATACGTAAATACTTTACTGGTTATCTGAAACACCAAAGTGGCGCTTCAAACGGATCTTTGATTTTCGGGCTTTGGTGTATGACAGGTTTTTCTTGCAGACAGTAAGTGATCTGCAATCAGTGAAACTGTACAGTACCTATCACAGTTTCTGTAATGTGATTGGTCGTTTAGGAACCGTGAGCTACCAATCTGTTTCAACCGAAAGCAAGGCATGTGTCGTAATAATGCATTCATGTTAAATGACTACTCAAAATGTAGGTCAACACCTGTCATCGTTATGCAAAAATCTGTAACAAACCCGTCCCTGACGTGTTAAATATTCAGAACAATACATACATGTATCTATGTATGTTACAGCTGTTCCAAGTGTACCTCGGGATACTATGGAAACACCTGCTCGAAGACATGTAACAGCAACTGTGCGCCAAACGCTAACAATGAGGTCACGTGTGATGCCGTCAATGGCACGTGCAACTCGGCCTGCATGCCCGGATATTATAAACCGGACTGCAGCGGCTCTTGCCCGAACTGCAAAAATGATGACTGTGAACGCTCTACTGGTAAGCATATACATGTACTAAGGATTAATTTCAGACTAGTGTTTAGACCCTATAAACAACAAATATATCGTAAAATGCTTTTATAACACCTCGGCATTAACGAATGTATAATTACTGTACAATGTTTACAATATTGTGGTCAAAGTAGAAATTGCTCGTTTGGTGCAATTTCTCTTTTGATCACAATGTTTTCAAATGCCGTCTGCTGCAAAGGCGTCATAATGTGTCTATATAACGCAAAGCGTTACAAGAATATTAAATATAAATATTATTCAAACATCATAGTATTTGTATTACATTGACGACCACGAGCATACATGTATTAAAAAATGTCGAGATTTTGAAATAGTTCCTCTTTTCCTTTCTATATACGATATAATTATTTCTTTGCTACGACTTTTGGAGGGATGTATTAAATGATTTATTAATTGATTTATTAAATATTTATCTATATATTTATATGTTTATATGACTATTACATATTGATTTCTTAGCCCGTTCTAATTTGCTTATGTCTTTCATTATTTGTTCATTTATTTATTTGTTTACTTATCTCTTTCAATCTTTATTCATTTATTTATTTATTCATTTATCTCTTTCAATATTTATTAATTTATCTCTTTCAATATTTATTCATTTATCTATTTATTTATTTATTTATTTATTTATTTATTTATTTATTTATTTATTTATTTATTTATTTTGATTAGTATTTATTTATTTATTTATTTATTTATTTATTTATTTATTTATTTATTTATTTATTTATTTATTTATTTTGATTAGTATTTATTTATTTATTTATTTATTTATTTATTTATTTATTTATTCATTGATCTCTTTCAATATTTATTAATTGATCTATCTATTTAATTATTTATTTATTGATTTCTATATTTCTCTCATTATTCATTCAATAATTCATTCGGTTATCTAGTTATTAATTAGTTTTCTTTATATATATTTTTTTATTATTTTTTATTGATATATGTATTTATTTGCTGATTTCTATATTTTTGTCATTATTCATTTGAGCCGTCCCGCGAGAAAACCAGCATTATGGCCTCTTCGTAATGTATCGACATGGATCAGCCTGCACAGTCCGCGCAGACTGATCCGAGCCGACACATTCCGTCTCAATGGGAAAGAGGTATAGAGTAATGCTTCCTGAAACAGAAAATCCACAGGAGGCTAAAAGTGTCTATACGAGTAAGCCTGCGCGGCATGCTTAGGATGATTCGGGTCGATACTTTACGCAGAGTCCACACTGTAGATTTTCTCGCTGGACGGCTCAATTATTGATTTACTCATTTTAGGTATCTGCATTGAACAAGAATGTGACGCAGGTTATTTCTTAGCTTATTGTAACAGCGCATGTCCTTCGACTTGCGCCGTAAACCCTGCTACGGGCTTTCAAGAGTGCGATTTTAATACCGGAATCTGCACTCACGGTTGTACATATAATTTATGGGGTCCATACTGCGTCAATACATGCAGCCAGTACTGTACGGCAACGGTGGAGAATCCAATTGGTAAGTGTATTACAGTATAATAAGGGTATAATGTATAATGGCATAGCAGGAGTATAACACGCAATTGCATTCGTACCCAGCAAATATTGTCCGTTAAACACGTATTTTTTTATTCATATATTGTATTACATTACTCTAGTTTTTCCCAATCATATGATGACAACATAACTCTTTTTCACGACCCCTGTTTCATTAACCAGTACTACATGTAGGCTATAAACTGTGCCTTGCCTAATGGTACTTTTTCAGGAAGGTTTATTATGCGGGTATAATTTATGTGTTGTTGCAGTTATAAGAGTGTTACATGCAATTGCCTTCGTATTCAGAAAATATCGCACTTTAAACACTTGAATTAATATATTAGGTTATTCTATTGTTTTAATTATTATTGTGTACACTCACCATTATTAATTTAACTGAGTTGTTGATATAAGATAAATGTAAAGAACGGAACTAATGAATTCGTCGTAAAGTCACGTTAACGTCACACATTAAACCGCGCGGTAAGATTGACGTTACGTTCTCGCAGAGGTCCAGATAAGTAGGGGTATCCAGCTATTTTCCCCTAAATTTCTCTCTTATTATTAAAGAGAACCCTATGTTGTAGGTACTAAAAAGAATCGTCTCACTGAGACGATTCTTTTGAGTACCTACAACATAAGGCTATGGGATTGAATAAGGAGCTTAGAACATGCAAAACGCCCCTTATCTAGAGCTCTGTTGTTATGGTAGTCCTACAAATGAAAATTATTGCATGGACTTGTGACCCTTTTTTCTACAACAGAAGAATCCACTCCAACATGCATGCAAAATACAGGGACATGCAGAGCACAGTGTATCGACAACTATTTCCTGCACAACTGTACCGAACAGTGTCACTCCCCGTGTGTTAACGACAAATGTGACATCACTTCCGGTACATGCTTGGCATGCAACCCTGATTCGGGATTACCGGAATACCTCTGCCCGGACGGAAGTAAGTCATTTTGAATAAGCATTGCGTCATGTCACATTATCGTTTGATCTTTCTTCCTGTTTGTATTATCAATTGTAAACATCCACATCAGAACCTCTGGAATAATCTTCAATAAATAATGTTGAATCCATTCTTTTTGAAAACGATGCAGCTCCACATGTGATAGAAACATAAGAGACTTATTCCGGATAAACAATGTTTACTGCACAAGTCGTTAACAAGTATAAGTACAAACATTACCTTATATTAGTTTCATCCTTACGACATTAATATTTTTGGTATTTAATATAAAGGAAATGTAAAACAAACAGATATTGTGACTGGCTATTTTCTTATATGTACTACGATGTGGTTTTTTACAGAGTTATATCCCTTGACATGTATATTGCGTCGTCAACCGGTAATTTACGGAGACGTCCTTTAAAATGCATACGCAAAGGGGCACAACTCTGAAAGAAGAATCTGGAATGGCAGAATAGTATCATAAATATTTGATTTCGGCTTTAATCAAGTTAGCTTTTCCTCGATGGATTGTTTACATTATTTCGTAATAAATCATAGCCCGATACTAAGGAAATGATGAAAAAAATGTAAAACAAAAAAGAAACAGTTGCTATCAAATTCCAGATTCTCATACCACATTGTCCTATCTACTTTTCTATGGCTAAAAACTTCCCTTGACCTTAGGCTAAGTTAACATGTTAAATTTTTAAAAAGCAGACAAGAATATCACAAAAAGTATTTGCTAGAATTGTATGAGCCGTGTCTAGTGATTTGGGAAGCGTATTGACACACAGTCTCGCTAGAGCCTTCACTGTCCGTCTACATGTAATATTGTTCTATATATGAGCCGTCCCGCGAGAAAAACCAACATTGTGGACTCGGCGTAAAGTATCGATACGGATCAGCCTAAGCATGCCGCGCAGGCCTTCCCGGATAGACACTTTTTGCCTTCTGTGGATTATCTGTTTCAGGAACCATAACGCTATACCTCTATCCCCCTGAGACGGAATATGCCGGCCCCGATTAGCCTGCGCGGACTACGTAGGCTGATCATGGTCGATACATTACGCAAAGACCATAATGTGTTTTATTTTACGGAATGGCTCATGTATCCTTTAACATAAAACTAGAACTGTACATCCAATTAGTTTTTAGTCAATTGACGTTCTTTTGATCGTTCTCGTGATCCCGTTACGGAGGGTCAATACGAGCCCAATTGACGTTCTTGTGACCTCGTTACGAGCCCAACTGACGTTCTTGTAATCCCGTTACGGAAGGTCAGTACGAGCCCAATTGACGTTCTTGTGATCCCGTTACGGAGGGCCAATACGAGCCCAATTGACATTCTCGTGATCCCGTTACGGAGGATCAATACGAGCCCAATTGACGTTCTTGTGATTCCATTACGGAAGGTCAATACGAGCCCAAATCGATAGACGCATTTCATATGTGTAAGTGTTCACATATGTATATATTCTTGTTTGTTTAAAGAAATCTCTGAATAATATACATGGCAGTTTATAAGGAATCATCACCGGACATTTGCTTGCTGTTAATATATCCTTTCATCAACACGTGACAATTTCGCGTGTGAATTGGGTCTTTATGCAGCGTTAATCAGTAAATAAATTCCATTCTTCAGGGGCGTAGCTCCCTTTAGCCACTGTAGGCACGTGCCTACACATTTCTTTCTAAAAATGCCTCAAAATGCAGCTGCGGTGATACACATCTGCGTAATGTATCGATCAAATCAGCCTGCGCTGTCCGCGCAGACTGATCCGGCCGACACATTCCATCTAAGTGGGGATAGATAGAGTAGGGATTCCTGAAACAGAAAATCCACAGGAGGCGAAAAGTGTATATCCGGGTACGCCTGTGTGGCATGCTTAGGCTAATCCGGGTCGATAATTTACGCAGAATCCACAATGTTGATTTTCTCACGAGACGGCCTACACATTGATTATTGACAAGCTACGCCCCTGTTCCTTAAAGCAATGTGTAACCTGGGTCTGAATGATATGAGCCGTCCGCGAAAAAAACAACATTATGGCCAATGCGTAATCTATCGACACAGATCAGCCTGCGCAGTCCGCGAAGACTGATCCTGGCCGACAGGTTTCATCTCAACGAGATAGAGGTATAGTGTAATGCTTTCTGAAACAGAAAATCCACAGGAGGCGAAAAGTGTCTGTCCGGGTTAGCCTGCGCGGCATGCTTAAGTTGATCCGGATCGAAACTTTACGCATAGTCAACACTGTTGGTTTTTCTCGCGGGACGGCTCCAATGCTGTTTTTAACCGTACCATGTAACAACATTTCTTTGGAGCGAATACGATACATACGGAATATGATTAGAATGGATATTCGTACGGTCTCGTTTTTGACACAATCGTTATCTGGTATTGCTATAGGGTACATATTTGACTAGGTTACGAACATTGAATAGCCTGATCAAACTCCACATAAGGGTAGGGGTGGATCTAGAACTATGTCGCAAAGTCATAGGAGTTCGCTTATAGATTAGTAATGGTGTGACAATGGGGATTATTCTACCCTAAATAAGATTTTAAAGAACGTACGTGCACAGGGACTTGTGCTCCTCTAAAAATAGATATGACCTACTCCATGCATATGCATAGAGTAGGTCATATCTATTTTTAGAGGAGCAAGGTCCCTGTGGTACGTGGGAATGCAATGTACACTATAAGTATAGCAGAAGCCATGATAACTCATTCAATTCATCGTATAAAGTTTTGTTTCTAGCCTATGTTACAGAGAATGTGTGTTTTGCATTCGTCGCTATTTCGATTTATAGGGATTCTCCTCGAACTACTTACATTTAACTCTTTCAGCGCCGAATTGGTTAAAGAAGACTATTCCATGTTCAAAATCGGGTGTGTCCATTTCTTAATTTATGAAAGTTTTGGACTATTATGGTAACTAAAAGGCAAACAATGCTGATTTCAGGTGAGACAGCTCGTTACGAGCTGACTCACCTGAATCTGCATTGTTTGCAAAAAACTCAATATTGCCTGTGTTGCTGAAAGAGTTAAATGATGTAGAAAAACGTATCGATATGTCCAGAAAAGTAAACATTTATCGTGTTCGAAGAAATTTAGATTTAACAAAAATATAGGTAACCATTTAAATAAAACTAAGAACTACACCAAGTTTAGTACACACATACATGTATTTTTTTAAAAAAAAATTCAAAGCCAAATATTCAGAGATTTCTTTTCTTATAGTTTAGATTATTTTTAGATAGTGTTCATACCCCCAGACACTTATATCTTGTCCACATACAACGAGTCTGCAGCAGGAACCTTTCAAAACATCTACAAAGAAATAAGAAAAGCTACTATAAATAAAGGTACGATTATTGAATACAGATGAAACGTTGTTGCAAAAGGAGAACTTGCTCATAATGAGCAAGTTCTGCAGTTTCAACAATGCTTTTAAAAGTCGTTTGCTGCAGATAGTTAACAATTTGACTAAGTGTGGGACAGTGTTAAATGAGTCTAGGGTAGAAGAAAACAACAGAAGCGCCAGGAAAAAAATGATTATTTTGGAGCATCTATTAATGATATTTAAAAAAAAACCATTGAAATATTGCCCGCCTAATTTCATTTCCATATAGATTATAGTGGTATTACTTGACAGCATTGACCTGTTCTTTACCTTTGTACACTAGTAATATTAATAGGAACACGTTGTTTCATCAACTGTAATGTTTCTTCATGAAAAAAATATCGAATGCGATGGAAGATATTGTACGATAAGACATAGAAAATATGAGGCGTCCCGCAAGAAAACCAACATTATGGCCTCTGCGTAATGTTTCGACCCAGATCAGCCTGGGTAGTGCGCGCAGACTGATCCGGGCCGACACGTTCCGTCTCAATGGGATAGAGGTATAGAGTAATGATTCCTGAAACAGAGGATACACAGGAGGCGAACAGTGTCTATTCGGATAAGCCTGCGCGGCATGTTAAGGCTGATCTTGGTCGACACTTTACGCAGAGGCCATAATGTTGGTTTTCTTGCGGGACGCCTCATATTTTCTATGTCTTATCGTACAATATCTTCCATCGCATTCGATATTTGGAGTCCATACTGTTGGTTTTCTCACGGGGCGGCTCAATTATTACGTTGCAGCAGCGATACGTCGTTTTAAATTGTACTACGAGGCGCGTGGAAAATTGATATCTCGTGGCACCGAATTTCGAGAGAGATGACAATTTTCCCACACTCCGGGAGAAGCAAAATAGAATGCTGCGTAATGCTACTGCAGCATACGTTTCCATTAATGATATACCTCTTATTTCATTTTAAACTGAATAAAGATACATTATGCAATTTATAAGTTTTCAAAAATGAAATTTACAAATGAAATATAAACTTTGAACAACGTGTGAGTGACGTCACACTACCGTATTTTGAATACCGTGACGTCATATTTAAACGACGTCACACTACCATATTTTGAATACCGTGCCATCATATTATAACGACGTCACACTACTGTATTTTGAATACCGTGACATCATATTTAAACGACGTCACACTACTGCATTTTGAATACCGGGACATCATATTTAAACGACGTCACACTACCGCATTTGGAATATCGTGGCATCATATTTAAACGACGTCAGACTACCGCATTCTAAATACCGTGACATCATATTTAAACGACGTCACACTACCGCATTTTGAATATCGTGACCTCATATTTAAACGACGTCACACTACCGCATTTTGAATACCGTGACATCATATTTAAACGACGTCACACTACCGCATTTTGAATATCGTGACATCATATTTAAACGACGTCACACTACCGTATTTGAATATCGTGACTTCATATTCAAACGACGTCACACTACCGCATTTTGAGGACCGTGACATCATATTTAAACGACGTCACACTACCGCATTTTGAATATCATGACATTCTATTTAAACGACGTCACATTACCATATTTGGTACAATTTGTTTCGTAGTGAAATGCGTAATTCAAATTTGCCGGCTTGTATTTGCGCGTGACAGTTTGCATGTTTTTGACTCGAAAACAATGCAGGCACTTTCTTTCACAAAGGCCACTTTCAGACCAATGTCATCGAGTAATACCTAAACAATGAATATCTTATATTTCCTGGCGCTACTAATGTATAGATACGATAGCTATTAAGTATGCATTCCATTTAATTAAGTCTTTGACAATTTGATAGACGAAATATAACTTCCAATGTATTGGAGTGATAATAGTAGCATTTTATTCTATTACACACACATCACATAACAATTGCCTGCACATAAGAAATCACATTTTAAGCACATATGAATTATCTAAATGGAGCATCACTTTTCTATTTTTCATACTAACCCTGCATGCTTCCGCTAACACCATTTTTCTAACTAAAAATAAATATATTGTCATCCAATGTGATATGCATTTATTTATCCCTCTCCCTGAAACAAACGAGATTCTTAGTCTTGCAATAGATGGCGTTCGAAAGCGGTGTGGACAATATGAAATAGCTCATTATTGGAATGTTTCAATTAACTTTTATTTTTTTAATCTGCTGGATTAAAACATTCCTTTCATTCATTCATAATATACAGAACTGTATATATCAAGGGCTTGGCGTGAAACGGTTGTAACTAAAAACCTATTTCGAAAACCTTGGTTTAGGTGCAGATTTGACCTTTTTGTAAACAATGCAAATTTAGGTGCCATTGCTCAGAACGAGCAATGGCACCTGAATTACCATTGTTTACCAAGAAAATATATTTAACGCTTATAAAGACTTTATGGCGAGCCTTGGTAAAAAAAAATACCAATTTTAGTTACAACCGTTTCACGCCAAGCCCTCGATATGCTAAAACTGAATTGGAACAGTTCTTATCAATTCAAAAAGATGTTCTGTCGTTTTATAAAAAAGATTCGCCCCATACATATCTTAATTGGATGATATATAGTGTTTTTCCTTGTATTCTTTGAGGCTTATTATTGATTGTATTGGCTTCGCATTAACACAGATCTTGAATTCATGATTTACTCATATGTCGTTTCATGCTTTCATGCCGTATCATATCTTTACTTAAAATCGCAAAAGGAGATAAATAGAACAGGAGGTTCAAGTTAAAAGAATTGCATGCATATCAGAAAACAAATGATTACAATTTCTACATCACAATGAAATAACATAACAATAGTGTTAGCTAGAGTAGTTGAAAAGAACAATGTAACAAGTGTTCAGTGTACTTGTTAATCGGTATAATCAACATTTGATCTTATTTCATTATTTGACCAGGATTTTAACATTGGATAATGACAATATAACACTTAATTAACTCTATTAGCCGTCCCGCGAGAAAACCAACATTATGGCCTCTACGTAATGTATCTACACAGATCACTCTAGCCGGGCCGCACAGACTGATCCGGGCCGACACGTTCCTTCGCAGGGGGATAGATGTATAGAGTAATGATTCCTTAAACAGAAATGTATATCCGGGTTAGCCTTTGCGGGATGCTTAGGCTGATCCGGGTCGATACTTTGCGCAGTGTTCACAATGTTGGTTTTCTCGGGGGACGGCTCAATTTTTTACATTAAAGGTTATCTGTAACAATTTGGTATAATTTGAACAATAAACCGTATTGCTTTCGTAGTATTCCTCTATCATCATTTAAAACCTTGTCACTTGATCATAGTATTCCTCTATTATCATCTGTATGATCCAATATGTACATAACATATTCACCTAATACGACTTTATTGCCTTTCTATATTTTTTCTCACCACGATTCAACCATTCTACATACATGTGTATCTACAAATTAATAATCTTTTCGTCGATCCATTTCCCTATTATTGTTATTTCATTGCATCCTTTCCTGATTTATTGCATCTACTCGCTCGTTCCCTACCCTTGAAATGTCATTCTTTATTTCACACCTCCTTATATATAATGCACACCAATTTCAGATTACTTTTTTGAGCTTTAATTTGCGCTGTGTGGTGCTGTTTTGTTTTCTCAAAATATCTATATCAATATTCATAAACCATGCTTTTGTACTGTGACCAATTGAATTGTAAAAAACATGTACATTAAAGTTGTTGCTTTTATTTGGTTAGTTATATCATCTATTGCGTCCATTGTACAATGCTGTTGTTGTGTCTTTGTAGTTTTTAGTATTTTGTTCTGTCCCATATTCCTTGTGCCTTTTGATTGTCCAACCGAAAATATCTCGAAACGGACTGTGTTCACACAATTATTCCCCTTTTGACATGCCGACACATTTCACTGGAAAGGGGGACGTGTCTCACTATGCACGTGAGTGTTGTAACAGTTTATAATTGATATGGAGAAAACTCCCAGATACCAATCCAAGGCGAACGGAAGAAAACGTCAATATAAGGTAAGCTGTCTTTTTCTTCACGAGGAGAAGTATTCAAAATTGTACACTTTCAGTTCAACTCTTTGTATGGATAAGTTTACAAGTTAATTAATTGAATTTGATTGAACCTCCATTACCGTACGGCCAACCAGAAAGAAATTAAAACAAACAAAGTGTTCATTGTAACTTTGGTACATGTTGTCAAAACATTCAAATTCAACGACAATGTACTTTAAGTCGATTTCACCATAAAAGACATTATATGCACCTGGTGATTTGAATGTACCTTCAATGAGTAGTTGCATATTCTGCAGCAGTGCAGCAGCAATATGTGTGAGAAACATCCTACATTTATGTTCGCCATTAACGTACAAGCCGCATCTTGCGATTACATAGTCTCGTTGAATCTTCGGTTTGGAATCCTTTTTCAATTAAGCTGGTGTACCACAATTGTGGCTATGCTGCTAGTTTAGTCCAAAGATATGTAAGAACATACCGACGACGAGTGAATACTCTGGTAAGACTGTGCTAATGTACAGACTCACTTGACATTTCACTTTATCCAGATACACGAGTAGCCACGTGCGCAATGGTTTACAATATTTCATCGTAAATATAACAAGGTCCACTACCATCAATGGCATGGTTATTTCGATTTGTGAAATTGATTTGTTTCATTCTTTTTTAAAATAGTTTGAAAGAACCGCATCATTTGTTAAATGTGATTCGACCGTGTACTTGTTCTTGTGACTGTGTTTCGTTAATAGATATGTAATCAAAATGCAGCGTATTCATTTTACCATCTTGCTTAATTGTTAGCAAATGTGCTGCTATTCATTAGCTTTAACATGTATACGCAGTTACGCACCATCCACATAAATGTTGACCACTTAAACTGATGCATATACTTTCTAAGAATGGATTTCATATGGATGTGGGTCAATATACATATTAATTCTTTAATATACTGATAGCTTATAATACAAAATCCACATAAAATAAATATATAATTTATTCTAAAACACCACCAGACAGAACTGTAAGACTCATCTCATGATATTCATCGACATACTTTTAATCGTCCATCCAAACAATATTTTTAACAACAGAAAGTACATTACTCCATCGATCATCTCAGGCCTTATTCTTTAACAATGCTGTATCTGAAGCAAAAGACATTTCAAAACATCTTGTAGTGACAAATGATAACTTTCGCAATATGAACAAGATCTCATTTTTTTTGTTTAAATGTATTGAATTAGTATGCATTCAAATTTCGAGATGTTTTCATATTGTTTACTAAATGTTTGTCGTCGTCTGTAGCAGATAATTGTATATGGGAACGTGGGTTATTAACATCATTTACAAATGCACATTGATAATGTATTTAATATAATTTGTATATCAATGGCAGAGTCTACGAAACCGAACTAACTACATATCATCACCATATAATGGTATGTCTTTTGAGAGTTATCTACCTATCGTAAACAAGTTATCGCTTGCTGAAATTATTCAATTGTCCTCGTATTATTTATATTTATTTACCTTCATCTCGGAAGAACAATCACAACGTTGCTGTCAGAGCACACACACATATTTCCAAAACGTTATAACATATATATTGACTTGATCTATGCTTCTAACCATATCGGATGTGAGTTCGAATCCCGGCTCGGCCAACTTTCTTTCCGAGGATTGACAAAAGTCAATGCGACATGCGTCATTCGTCTTCCACTAATGGGCTAAGTCTATGTGGAAAAGCAGCCAGTTGCTTGGGAAGATTGTTGTGTGCAGTACTGGTGTGAGAAAACCCGGAAATGCATGAGTAGGTGAACTGGCCGCCGTGATATAACTGATAAATTGTTAAAAACGGCGTTAAACCCCAAATAATCAATCAATCAATCAATCTAACCATATTAGAATAGTTCATTGGTATAACCCAATTACATTCTCCCAACTAATGCAGGGGTGAGGCAAGGCTTCTTACTAAATCCAACTAAGTAAATCGTAATTCTTACTTAAGGATTATTTGATATAAATGCGGGAGTCTTTCCACAGCAAAATGCTGGAGTCTTTTCACAGCAACATCTGTATGAGTTTTCAATACGACGCCAGACAAAACACCATTACTGATATTTTCAGCTTGCGATGCTGGAATCTACGGACAATTCTGCAATCGAACCTGTCCAGGGGGGAATAACTGCCTGAACTCCACGTGCATACGCTACGTGGGCGACTGTGTCACGTGCGTACCTTACACATATGGCAATACATGTGAACTGGACTGCACACACTGTGTGGAAGGCACGTGCCTGAAGGACAGTGGTTTATGCTTAGTTGGATGTACCGATGGATATTTCGGCACGCTGTGTAAAGATGAATGTCTCGCCCGATGCACAATATGTGACCGATTCTCCGGAACTTGTACCTCGTGTAAAGCTGGAATGTTTGGGCCATCGTGTGAATTTGACTGTAGCTCTAATTGCATCGGGAATGGAAATGGACAAATCACCTGTTCTAAAGCGGATGGCCATTGTTCCATGGCTCAATGCAAACCTGGATTCCATGGTCGCAATTGCGCAGACAGATGCAACGACAACTGCGCAGCAAATCGGATTGGAATCGTTGAGTGTGAAATAGACACCGGGTACTGCTCATATAACTGCAGCATAGGCTTTTTTGGATCTTTATGCACTGGAGACTGTAGTTCCAATTGCCTGAACCAGAACTGCTTTGGTGCGATTGATAACTGTGTCGAAGGGTGCATTGACCAATTCTACGGTCTGAGCACGTGCAGTACTCCTTGCAACGATAACTGTATAAATGGCGTATGTTTCGATTTGGATGGAGCTTGCCAGTCAGGCTGCATGGATGGGTATTTCGGTTCACAATGCCAGCTTGTGTGTAGAGAAACGTGTATTGATGGATCCTGTGATCGAAATAAAGGCAATTGTTCGGAGTGCGATCGTCAGAACCCAGGCCCGGCGTGCAGAACGGCTGGTATATTTTGGAGTTTAATACTATATCATTTAAGCTATAGATCGTTCTAATTTAAAATGAAATGATTGCACACACATCTTCATTATAAGTCATGTCAGAGGCTGCGTTAATTGGTTCATGCTACGGCTCATGCTGAGAAATATATCGATCTGTTGGCAATGTTAAAATTTAGATTTTTTACATTTAGGGCTGAAGTGTTGATAAGTTGGATCGATAACAATCAAAATCCATAATTTTATGATAGAAATAAGTCAATGCAATTTGCCAACAACTTATTTGTGTAGATTTGGGAATACCACCTCTATCGCGTTTGACTTCTCTATTAGTTAAACATTTCATGATAAGTGCGTTGATTCGTCGACCATATCGTATTAAACAAACTAACAGAAACGTTGTGATAGGCAAAACGTATTGATTTTCGAATATTTTGCTAGGAGAGACAACAACACAATCTGAACTTCACAACCTATTAAAGTAACTGATAAATGCTAGTATTCGTAAAAGGTCAATTCGCATTGGTTTATTTACGCTTGGTTCAAGTTATATTCATGTAGAGTTCCATCATATTAACCGATCGACTCGGTAGTGTAGTGATAGAGCGTCCGCCTCGGATGCGAGAGGTCGCCTGGTTCGATGCCCGGCTGGGTCATACCAAATACTTAGCCACTGGTAGTAGTAATGGCCATATCTCCTTACCGCTCAGGGTTGTGGGGCTAAGCATTACAACTGACTCGCTGGTGTCAGGATAAATGGACCTTAAGAACGGATGAATTACACATGAAATGCCGTGATATAACTGAATACTTGTTGAAAGTAGAGTAAAGGATCATTCAAACAAATCATATATTCACCAAACGACCAACATCAACACCAAATAATAAGTTGACGCCTTAGTATGATAAAAACTCACCTGCTTATAAACTAACACTGCTGTATGTCATGCCATCTTTATACATATCACAGCATTGACCAACTTCTTTCATATTAACATTTTCCACATTCGTGTCCTGATGAAGATAAGTGAGACATAACAATGAAATTGACTTAAGAAATGAGCCGTCCCGCGAGAAAACCAACATTCTGGACACTGCGTAAAGTATTGATCCGGATCAGCCTAAGCATGCCGCAGAGGTTTACCCGGATAGACACTTTTCGCTTCCTGTGGATTTTCTGTTTCAGGAATCAGTAAACTATACCTCTTTCCCCCTGAGACGCGATGTGTCGGCCCGGATCAGTCTTAGTGGACTGCGCAGGCTGACCTGGGCCATTATGTTGGTGTTCTCGCGGGACGTCTCAAATAATCAATAAACTATGAATGATCAGCTGTACGAATAGACGACCACTTGTTTAATGGAACTGGTTAATATTCTATGTATTTATAATGGTTTTAAACCATTTGCAACATCAATTAAGTTACATACGTCACATTCACCAGTTATACTACCGATGTCGATGTAGCAATCGGTGTGGTAAACTGGTTGTGTTCCGAAATAATATGTTAAACACTTGTGTTAAAGACGAATGACGAGCTTGCCACTTCTTAATTGATATCACGAGTAGTTTTCCATTAACCCATTGCTGTAACACGAACTCTGAATTGCTACATAGCGTTTCGAAAGGTTAAAGCAGTATTTCAAAGCCATGCAATCCTTTTTTAAGTACTAATATACCAAACGGTCACTTGTGAAACATAAACGCTTCGCGGTCGGAAACAACGTGTTCTTCAAGTTGGTCAAGGTCAATCGCAAGCTCTTACCATGTTCAATCACGTGGAACAGGTGTGTCTTATATAAACGACATTTCTCTGACGGGTCAAATATTGTGCCCGCCAATGGAGTATTTGCTAACGCCAGACAGATAGGCATACAGGGCAAAATTTATACATCACAGGATCTTCTATTTCTTGGACATACACACACAACTGACCGAAGGATTATGGAACATTCTATTGGGAGAGTTGAGAATAACTATTAAGGAAAAAGTTGTCTATTGTGACTGCTTTCAGTTTCAAATATGACACTACATCATGATGAAATATATTAACATACAATTCTCATCTAGCAGCAAACGTTTGTGCTACCTCTCGGCTTAATGCTAACATGTAATACAACGAACCTTGTAAACATCGTTAACGAATCATTACACCCAAAACAATTTCAATCAGTCATATATAACAAACGCTTTTATTTTCAATTTGATATTTTATAGCTGTAAATATGGTTATGGCTAACTGCTGGTGAAGGGACAATTTATTCTGTATCAAACTGTAATTCAAATGCATGTCTCTATCAAAGTTTATGTACGCAGATTGTTTTGGCGGAATTGGCGGGGTCTAATGATAACGCCAAATCTAAGCCGCGCCATCATATAACCAATGCGTAAACTACGAAGTACTTGCTAGTCTTGATTTATGAATAATAATGGTGATAGCCGGCATTTTATGACCATGCTGTTTCAAAACACATCAAAATAGCACAACTATATGGTACCATATTAACTTAAACTAAAAATGAACACATCATACACAGAAAAAAGTTAAATTCTGTAAAACATCCAACGCTTATGAACGCACAGTACTCACAATAGATCGGGTCAATCCAATTATTTAGACTTTTCCTTCTATTTAACTACTATAAAGCTATCTGCATTATAACTACTATAAAGCTATCTGCATTATACCGGTTCTGTAATAAGACAACTATATATACATGTACATGAATTATCCTTTGAACGTCGCAGTAATCATTTGTTGCCATGTAGCCAGATTTTAATTATCTCGGTCGTGCAACAACAAGTCCTTTTATATTTCCTTTAGAGTGTGATGTCGGCAAATACGGACAATACTGCACAGAGGATTGCACTGGTGGATCAAGTTGCAAAGATGGAACATGTGATCGATACACGGGCTATTGCGATTCTTGCATTGTCAATCGCTACGGCCCGTACTGCCAAGATTCATGCAGTACTTGCTCCGATGGCATCTGCAATCAGACAACTGGCCAATGCAATGGCGGCTGCGATAACGGTTATTACGGCCTTAACTGCGACATCGAATGCCTTGATAGATGTGTTATCTGTGATCAATTAACAGGGTCGTGTGAGGTTTGTGTAACTGGATCATACGGTGGAATCTGCGAAAATAATTGTAGTAAGAACTGCTTCCCCTCCTTCGAAGATAACACGATAACTTGTAGTAAGAGTCAGGGACATTGCGATGCATCAAAATGCAAATCAGGATACTTCACAGAAACATGTAGATCGCCTTGTAGTCCAAACTGCAACGCTTCCGACTGCAATATTCTCAACGGCGAATGCCATCACGGCTGTAATATCGAATGGTATGGGCCTTTTTGTCTAGGGGAGTGTAATCCAAATTGCTTGAACAAAAACTGCATCAATGAATACAGTACGTGTCTAGAAGGCTGTGTCCCCGAGTTCTTTGGTTCTGATTGTAACTCACCATGCAGTGTCACATGCGTCAATGGTGTCTGTAGGGATGACGGTTACTGCTCCATTGCTTGCGACGATGAATGGTATGGGGATATGTGTTCCACACAGTGTGCGCAGACCTGCACTGACGATAGATGTGACAGAGTTAGTGGAATATGTGCTGAGTGTGGAAAAGCCGACCCGGAACCGTTGTGTCGAATAGCAAGTGAGTATTGTTTAAATTGTATCTCTAACCTTTATTTCGCTGAATTGCTGAAACTGATACCATAATTCTATATTTTCAGACAAGCTTTTGTAAATCTATTGAGTTGTCCTTGCTAAGAATTAATGATCTGAAAGAAAACAATGTAAAGCAGTATTTGCCAGCAACATTGTTTAAGCTGAAATTGATTTAAATTCATGTAGTTCGTACTTGTTGTAACGTGTCGCATATAGTGCGTTACACATGGATCGTCAAAAGATTACCCTTGTAGTAGATGAGTTCGTCACGAGAGCGGAATGATCCGGGTTCGATCCTGGGTTTGGTCATAGCATACTACTAAGACATGGTAGCTGTGACAGTCCTTCTTTGTTTAAGAGGTGTCCGCATAAGATTTCTACTTGTAAATAGCTCATGACTCGCCATTACACTTGTGAAAGCAGCGTAATTCTCTGAACTACTATATCATTTTCAGAATGACTATAATCAGCGTTATTATCAGTTGTATTGTTATGAGTATTAAACTCTTACTTTAATCCGCCGTGGTCGAATGGTAAGCGTCGGGGATTTGAAACCGGGCGTCCCGGGTTTGATCCCCAGTCGCGGTACGATGATCATGAAGGATCTCTTTTGGACTAGACGCATTTCCTAGCCTAGTACTAGTTTGTTTATCCAGGGATCATGAATAAGTGATCTGTTGCCGTGATGTAACCGAAATAATGTTGAAAATAGAGTAAAACAACAATAAATAACATACAAAACAGTATTTTAATCCAGGATTTTAAAAACGAGCAATGAAATGGAGCTATATAAAAAAAGAATAACTTTGTAGTAATGAACAGTATTTCTAAAACAGTATTGAAATAGGATTAATTCTCAAATTTTATTTGTTAAATTGAAACATAAATTCAAATTAACTAAGAGAAGGGAAAATTTCAAAAGCAGGTTTTGAATTGGTTTCCATATTTTAGCTATACATGATTTCGTATTTTGTCATATATTTACTTTAAAATATGCATTAATTTAACTTTGTTGAAAACAAGAATAAGCAATGGTCATTTCTATTTAAATTTGATATTGCTTCTTAACGGTCAGTTAGAGGTCCCGGGTTCGAGCTGGCTGTATGCTTTTCTCTCCGTGTGACATTAGCGCCCAATAACGGACCGTTACAGCACTGCTAGGTCTACCTTTCGGCGCTTGCAGTGTATATTAAGACACGTTGTTCCGAAGTTCGAGGACGAAATTCCAGTTTAGCAGGGGTGTATGTCGCGAGTCGCATTTATACACAATTGGAAAGAGTACATGTAAGCGGCCCGGTTAGCTCGAGTTCTTGCCTTGAAAGCGAGATGTCACGAATTCGAGCCCTGGACAGGCTGCATGTTTGTCTCTCCTTGTGACAAAAGCATGGCTACAGAAAGTTAAATATATACACGACGAACACGTTCTTTAACTAAGAAATGACTAGCATTTCCGCTATAATGACACTAAAATAAACAGACCCTTTACTTATAATAATATCAAGTCAATAATGTGTTTATGTATTTTATTTCACGACAATATTCATAGCTTCTTTTTCAAAGTTATCATATAGTAATGGACCAGTTAACGCGCGATTATTTGTACATAAATAGTTTAGTTTCTGATTCCAAGTTTTTCTTACAAAATCAACCATATTTTAAGGGCACTGTTATAAATATATGTTATTACGAAAACCATCTCGGTTATGTATTCGATAAAAGTCTGCCACGTTTTCGGGAGATCGCAGGTTCGATCCACGGCCGGGTCATAACAAATATTTAGAAACATATTAGAAATAGGTTTCCTTTGCGCTCAGGAATATGGCATTGACAAAACGACTAACTCACATGTATCAGGATAAATGGACCAGTTGTATTGATAACTCTTGAAAGCAGCGTAAAACACCATACAAACTAACAAAACAAACCCATCGTGTAATTTGACGCCGTTTCGTTCATATTTCGTGTATATTTCATTTTATGTGCCGCTTGTTGATTTTACATTACCAAAAAGTGTACCGGAATAGTATGTGTGGCTAACTGACATCGCAAAATCAAATAATATTATTTAACCATGGCGTCTAACAAATATTGTATTTACATAACCAATGCTTCTCGCTCAATTTTAAAGTTTGATGTTGATTATAAAACTAATGTTAAATTAAAATATTTGATACATTCAACGCATCTATAACATATCGACGAACATGCAACTTCAAACACTACTTTTAAATTTATAATGATTACACATTTAGTAATAGTTTCTGCATTTTCTCTTTTCAGAATGTGTCACTGGAAAACATGGGATTAACTGTTCTATTGATTGTCCTAGTGACCGTTGCCTAAATGACATTTGCGAACGATATACGGGAGATTGTGATGCATGTATAGCAGGATATTACGGCCCAAGGTGTGAATTTTCGTGTGATAAATGCGAAGGAAGCAGCACGTGCCAAAAGATAGACGGCAGATGCGATGCAGGTTGCATTGATGGTTTCCATGGCGATTATTGCAATAAGACGTGCTCGACATGTATACGCTGTGAAAAGACAACCGGATACTGTACTCTATGTGAAGCTGGGAAGTTCGGTGCCACCTGCCTAGGGTCATGTAATGCAAACTGCGTCCCAGTTGGCGGCGTAGTTTCCTGCCATCTCGACAATGGCTATTGCGATTCTGGAGAGTGCGAATCTGGCTACTGGTATCCCGATTGTACTCGCAGGTGTATGTCTACATGCGGACTGGACCCGACAGGCATGACTCGGCCATGTGACGTTGATACCGGTACATGTTCTGCCGGCTGTGTCCACCAGTACTATGGATTTAGGTGCCAGAACCAGTGTCAATCATTTTGTCATGACGACACATGTGACAGAACAGATGGCGTTTGTGCGGAATGTTTCGAAGCGAACCCGGGTCCGAACTGTCCGGATGCAGGTAAGGTTTGTTATATTTATATCCGGGTCTGCACACGAGGACTGAGGTAAAGGAGCTGATAAAGAGTATTTTAATAAAACTGAGAATTATTAGATCTTAGAAAAAAAAGTGACAAAAATTAAAAAAGAAATAATTTCAGAGCTCCAGATAAATTGCGTATTTCTAATTCCAAAACCCATTTTTGACACTCAAACCCTGTGTTAACCCACTAAAGACGATTGTTTTGAGTACCCATGACTTGAGGTTTGGGAGTAAAATAATAATTTGGAGATGTGAAATACTTTTCTTATTCTTTAACGCCATAAATATTCATGTGACAGCGAAAGTGTGGATGGGTATATTATATATTTTTTCTCACTTTATTTTTCTGGCAATTAGGATTCTTGTTGCATCTGCGATAAGTGAATAATTGGATGACCCTCAATTTTACCGTATATGATCTAAATGCTTCGACTAAGAAAATATTGAGATGAAATTCACACAACCTTGGGTTTGTTTGAGTCATAAGAAAAATACTGGTAGATAAAAAACGAGTTTAATTCAAATTATAGTCAAATTAAGACTGTTTCGAAAGATGAAATGAAAACAATAATTAGCCTTAAATAGTAGAATTAATACAAGTAAACGGTTCGGCGCTTTTTAAAAGCTATACTATAATGGTATAGGAAATGAATTAGATGCCTTAATTTAATACACAGGAACTTTAACTATAGTGTTGGGTTAATTATTACGAATCAGCCGACTATTCATACTATTTTAAATTAGTTTATTCTTTTTCATTCTTTAAAAACAAACTTGAATATAGCTTATTTTTTACGACATTCCGCTAATAGAATAAAAGAATAATATCTTTTTTTTTTTAAACGAAGCTAGTTTCTTAGACAGAATGTTGCATGGAGAACTGGAGTTAGAGAGCTATGGAATACGTAAATGGTCGCAGTCATATGACAGACAACTGTTGAAAACTACATTAAATCCCAATCAATCAATTAATTACTTTCAAATAGTATAGTGTGAGTATCTTGACTCGTTTAAGAAAAAATATGACTTTAGGTTTAAAATAGAAAATTAAAGATAGATTTTGGGAAAAGACAGGTTTATTTCTCTGATCTAGGTATGTGGTAATATCTTTCTTTTCTTTCTAAACTGCTTAACTTACAGCGTGCGCAAATGGCAAATATGGCCAGCTGTGCGACTTGTCCTGTTCCGTAGGATGTACCGGCCGATGTGACCGGTATACAGCGGGATGTATCAATTGCAAAAGCCGATATTGGGGAGACAAATGTGACAAGACATGCGACGGTGATAATTGTGTTTTATGCAATCAAGGAGATGGCGTCTGTCTAACCTGTGAAATAGGAACTTTCGGAGATATTTGTGGGAACATTTGCGGTAACTGCAAACCTTTTACCAACGGTTCCATTGCCTGTGAAAAGGACACTGGAAACTGCATTCCACAGGAATGCCAACCCGGCTTTCATACCAAGAATTGTGATAAGATTTGCGGAGCCTCTTGCAAAGACAACAGCCAAGGTATAAACGAATGCGAAATTAATACCGGTATATGTAAGGACGGTTGCGATATTGGCTTTTATGGATTGTACTGCGTCGGCAGTTGCAGTTCAAATTGTCGCTTTTCGGACTGCAAAGCAGGGGCAAATGATTGTCGTCAAGGGTGCATATTCGGGTACTACGGCTCAGCCTGTGACACCGAATGTAATGATAACTGTGTTGGCGGGGGCTGCAACGACACGACAGGAGAATGTGACGTTGAATGCGCCGTCGGTTTCTACCAGCCAAGATGTGACGTGCCTTGCGATTCAACATGCATTGACGACACATGTGACAGGATTTCGGGACACTGTCTTGAATGCACTACGGGCGTGCAAACAGAGCGGCCAACTTTCTACTGTCGAGTAAACGGTAATGCCATCAGAGTTCTAAATTAAATAATGTATTTCATGAACTAAATATGTACCGCGTACGCTCACCGGAAAGTATTTATTTGTACATTAAAAGTATAGGGTTTAAGTTTTTATTTGTGAGATACTGTGGGGGGAAATACCAGTATCTTGCTATCTAACAACTCTGACTGTTTCATGTTAAAGGCGGTCTTGTTGCGTACATGTACGTATTAGCTTTGTTATTCAATAAAGCCGCATTATTTCTTATTCGAACTGCTTCTAATCAGAATACATATCTACTTGATATGCTACATATACACGATGTTGAATATTAAAAGACTTCAGCAAATTTAAGATTACTATATATCGCTTTGGTTTACAATTTCCCCAAATGCAACAAGATCATGTTATAACATGAAACGGTTCAGATTTTATTTATAGACAAATCAATGTTCGTACTGTTTAAGAACAATTCATGTATATTTCATAACTTCTTAATCTTTATTTAACCGTCGTATGATACTTCATTTCACTATATACTAATTGATAATTTCACACATGTTCTCACGTCTTTCATCGGTATTCTATATTTGCATCCTTATTTAACTGTGAAATAAAGCAATCTGATTTATACGTATACTTTAATAACAATAGAGATGTTAGGTTTACTTTAACAATCTAGTAGAATCGTGACTTACACGTGGATCTCCTTTCATTAATGTTTATATTCTCATAGCTATGTGTATTTTATTGCAGTTTAAGTGACCACACGGCATCCAATGCAGATATCACTTCGAGCCCAAACTCGCATGTTACTAAGCACATGTGTATTTATATATACTTCTCATTTCCTTTTTTCTCTATTATTCTATTTTCACACTCGCATTGGTTTAGATTGGATTGGTGTTAGATGGATTTTTGTCTTTTTTGAAGAACAGTCGTTAGTTTTGATTTTTTTGGTCTCAATTTTTGGATAATTATCATAATCGCCATAAGGCGCTGATCAAAACAGCGTATTAATTAAATATATTAAATTAAATGCGTACCCGTCTCTGTTGATGTAATAGTTAAGGTGTATGGCAGGGTTCAATACCCGGACGGGAAATACCAAATACTTGTAAAGACTTGTTAAAACGATAGTAATGGCTTTTCTTGGCACGTAGTGTAACGACTGAATTTAGGATAAACTATACCGAAAGTACTGGTAAATAACCCAGGAGATGCCGTCATGTAACTGAAATAATGTTGAAAATGGCGTAAAATACCACTGAAACAAGCCATTGATACCTTTTTTTAGTTCATTTGAAGTATTTTGTTTCAAGAACTAGTGATTGAATGCCATGCAACGCATGTTTACACGAAATGACCGGAGCGACAATATTGATGACATTGTCGATAACAAAATTAAACAAAAAAAATCAGTCAAGTTTTTATCTTGACGACAAACATGAATGGAATAAGTCATATTATGGTCCAATCCTATAACAATTGGGCTCTTAAGTCAGAAAGGTACTGATTGAATATTTTACTTTCTTTTGTGTACCATTTAGCACTCTTTTTATGACATGTGCATGACGTTATTGTATTCCTCTTGCATGAAGTGTGTTTTTGTTGCAATAATTTATCGGTGTTCGGTTTATTAATAATCTGGTATAGTGGTCGTGTAGAATAAATTTATAATTTGGTTTGGGATACTATTATAAAAGTGTAACACTACCGACATTAGGTTTGCCGTATTGTACTGATGTTCCAACTATAGTATAATGTCTGATTCTCGGTTTAAAGATAAAACAAGTTTAAGCGAGTTTAAGAATTTCTTATATGCGTAGTTCACAACTTTATTTGTATTTCTTTACAGATTGCGAGGTTGGTAAGTGGGGAACCTTTTGCGATACCAATTGCTCGTCCACGTGCCAAAGTACATGCGACCGTTACACAGAAAAGTGTGATGCATGCATGGAAGGCTTTCACGGAGATACATGCAAGCCTTCTTGCGGCCATTGTTCAGACGCCAAATGCAATCAGACAAGTGGTCTCTGTGAATCTACTTGTAATCCTGGCTGGTATGGCGGTTTCTGTAATCAAACATGCTTACACGATGGCTGCTTAACGTGCAATCAAATTGATGGAGAGTGCATCGACTGCAAGCAAGGTTTCTTTAACGCCAATTGCGGTGCAAGTTGCAGCCAATCTTGCACCCCTTCGTCTGTAAACGGTTTAGTCTATTGTAACAAGGTATCCGGTAGCTGCGATGAAGGAAGCTGCTTGTCGGGATACTGGGGAGGGGCTTGCAACACTGAATGCAATTCGAACTGCCGGAAAAACGTGGACGCCAACACCGTTTGCGCTTACATAGGCGGGGATTGCTCGCTTGGGTGTAATCCAAATTACTACGGAGGTCAATGTCGGTTGCCTTGTAGTACCACGTGCGTAAGTGAGACATGTGATCGAGAAGGCACGTGTTCTTCCGGTTGTGTCTTCAATCAATATGGAGCCATGTGTCAAATGACGTGTGCTGAAACGTGCAACGACAACACGTGTGACGTAATAACAGGTCAATGCGAAGAATGTAAAAAGCAATCAGATGCACAGACTGCCCTATGTAGAACGGCCGGTAAGTTTTTAATCTGTTTTAATATCTATGCGATACTCTTTCCAACTTACTTTACGGCCTTTGTTTTCATATAAGGGGTATTTTGTCTCATAAGTACTACTTATCCTTATCCTTTTATCTCGATGTTTTACATTTGTGATAGAAAATTTGATTTTTATATTTATTATTCAGGCTTTCCTAATGTAAATTACAATTATGTTGGACTATTTTTGTTACCATAGTAATAAAGAGGCAAACTACTATACTATCAATCACGTTGCTATGATTCACTCTAATATCGAATAGAGCATAGGTTATACTTCGAGTATAAAATTACGCGCTTATTTGACTTGTTCTGTTCATCAGAAGAATTTTGTTAACGTAAAACAAATGTATCTGCCAAGAAATTATGGTCTACCAAAATAACATCTTTGCTAAACGACGAACAAAACAGTTAAACGTTATTTTGTGGTTTTGGTTTAACTTTTTTTTTTTTCGAGTGAAAACGATTTTGCTGTGTACATGACGTGGGACATTTTTGATTATCGCTTTCAAGGTTCTGTGCATAGCTATTGTGTGCTTAAACACTTCGAATGTCCTTTCAATTCTCTTTCTGCTTACTATTCGTTTTAATGAAATATACTTGGAGTTTATTTCATAAGGGTTAGCTTATTCTGCTTGCTTGTCTTTTTATAGTGTCGCTTATAGTGGCTAGATTAGCTTTAAACGTTGCTTATTCTTGTTCACTTGTGCATTCATGTCATTATTTATCAACTCAATATCTTTACTGTTTCTATCTTTACTAGAGAATGAACCTGACCTGTCAAAATTGTATTTTTATGTTGTATGTCACGAAGTGCTATAACATTTAATGTATAACCATTCGCGCCATTTTAAGGATTAAATAAGTATATGACATACACTATACTATTTCAGCGTCCTTGAATAGACTTACGGACGAGCATTACTAATTAAGCCGTTTGATATATATATAGCATTTATTTTCCGGTATTAAGTGCAAGCAGAATTATAGTCCTTCAAGTTGCTTATGCACTGGTTCAATAAAGGTGATGTAATTCGATTTGCTTCTGTTTACTGTATGAATCACTTTCTATATAGTGTTCTTAACAACAGCATATGAAAACATTATCGAATAAAAAAGTAAATAATGAATAATTGTGAACCCTGTCTATGACAATTTCAATAAAACAAATCATGGGTATATTTTAATGTTAGATCGTATTTTCTATACGAGTTAATGCAGTGTCCATATATTATTCTCAAACACAACACTATTGAACAATATGAGTTTTTTCTATGAAGTTAATGCAGATACGCGTTTCCATTTGTTAATTTCAAACAATCGAATATGAAAAAGATATGAATTTGTTCTATGAACATGTTCAATCACAATTGCCCCCCCTTTTACAGAATGTCCAAGTGGATTCACCGGTCTTCTTTGCGACACAGAATGTCCAGAAAACTGCAAAGATAAATGTGACCGCTATAATGCAACGTGCAATGCCTGTATTTCCGGAACGCACGGAACCTTCTGCAGCCAGTCGTGCGGTAATTGTTCTCAAGTGGCATGTGGACAGTATAACGCCGAATGCTCCTCGCCATGCAATGACGGTTATTACACCTCGCAGTGTAACGAAGTCTGCAACCATGCCGGCTGCAAGTCCTGTAACCAATCGAGCGGAGAGTGCGAAACATGCAAACAAGGTTTGTGGAGTGACAACTGCGATACCAGCTGCAGTTCATCTTGTCAGGCGTCGGGAGATGGATTCATTTACTGCGGGAAAGACACGGGTGACTGTCAGATCGGAGCTTGCATAGCCGGGTACTTCACCGAGGACTGTACGGGACCTTGTAATTCCAACTGTGGTGTTGACGGTTCTGATGTACTTGCATGCCGATTCCAAGACGGTAGATGCTCCTCTGGCTGCAAAGCTGGGTATCACGGCGAACAGTGTCATCTGACCTGCAGCCCTACGTGTGCCGATCCAATGATATGTGAAAGAGACGGAGAGTGTCACGTAGGTACAGGATGTGTGTCTGGGAAATATGGTTTTACCTGTACAGCAGACTGTACGGGCACCTGTAATGATGATTCCTGTGACCGCGAGGAAGGTATATGCGAAGAATGTCGCAAGCCCCCATCCGAACAGGGTCCACTCTGTCGTGATGCAGGTGAGTGCTGTATTTATCTTTCTTGTGAGTGGTTAACGAAAGCGAAGGTTTCATCCTTAGCTGGTGCCTTTTAAGTTGTATTTTTGTTTGTAATTCAAAGTATTGCTGAAATATGTTTTTTGTTCCATTTTTCTACTTTTGTTCTGTATCACATAACGCGCTTATTCTTTTTTGAGTTCTGAATTGATCAGAAACATGTTGTTATATTATTGAATTGTATGTATACATACGTTGTATTTTCATTTTTCTTTTTTGTATGATGATATTTTTGTTTGTTTGCTGTTAATAATTGATTTAACACTCTATTTTAACACTTCTATTTGAGATCATATACGGTACATTGATATTTGCGTAAATAATAAGCACAACAGTCAATGCGACATGCGACATTCGTCTTCCACCAATGGGCTAAGTCTATGTGGAAAAGCAGCCAGTTGCTTGGAAAGTTATTTGTGTGAAGTACTGGTGTGAGAAAACCAGGAAATGCATGAGTAGGTGAACTGTAGGGATGTAATTTCATATAATTAAATCACGGGCATGCTTCCACAATAAAAATGTAGGACCAAATGAGTCACGAAGCTCACATGACATAAATGGAAGAAATAACCTAATACATTTATGGTGAAGCATTTTCTGCATCAGATCTCTATTTGCAAAATTGCGAAGCACCAGTCCCGAATTTTCATAGTTAAAATTAAAATTGCCGCTGCTCTGTTTTCCTGTTATGATTCTTAATCACTAGATTGTTTACATCATCGAAAATCCATTTATCCCTCGAACATGTCAATATTTCAAAGTAAAGTCGGTTGCGAGTTAACCCAAGTCTACTGCGCATATAGGGAACGTTATTTAATAACATATAATTGAAATATGTGTTATATATCAGCAATCAAATAAATCGGCAAATCAAACTACTCTGAAATCGATTCACAGAAGACAGACTTTCGTTCACTGGCAATACAAATACCAATCATGAATATATATAATAATGTACTAACAACAACAAAACGTAAATCAAGTCAAACCTGTGTTTAAAGACCAACAATGGGAAGTTAACAATCTGGTCTATACTCACAGCTGGTCTTTACTTGCAGCGTCATTGATACATACTATGAGTATTTGGGAAACTAAAAGTAGGGTCGCTATAGACAGTTGTTATTCGAACGTGGTCTTTAGCACAGGTTTGACTGTATCGATCATTAGAATCATTGGCGCTTTTTTCTTGATTTTGCTTTCAGAATGTCATGTCTCTGAAAACAATGATTACAATTACGGTCTGTATTGTAATATAAGTTGTCCGGGAAATTGTCAGGACAGCTGTGATAGATATTCGAGGAAATGCCGCACATGCGTCAGTGGAACCTGGAACGACGAATGTAACACCAATTGTGGTAACTGTAAAACAACAGACTGCTTCCAATCCAATGGGACGTGTTTATTAGACTGTCTTGATGGTTATTACATGCCACAATGTAATGCTCAATGTCTACACGATGGATGCAAAACCTGCTATCGCAATACCGGCCAATGTATTACATGTAAACAAGGTTTATGGGGAGACAACTGTGATCAAGACTGTAGTTCCAATTGCGGAGACGTAGTGGCCGGCGATGTTTGTCTGAAGGAAAGTAGTAATTGCGTTGCTGAAAGCTGTAAAGACGGATATTTCAACGCCAACTGTACTGGAACATGCAATGAAAACTGTTTAATTGGCCAGAGTGGCTTCCGACTCTGCGACTTTAAGAATGGTAGCTGCTCCATCGGTTGTGAAGTGGGCTGGTATGGACCGACTTGTAACTCTGAGTGCAGCCTAAACTGTGTACAAAACACGTGTTCACGTGATGGACGTTGTGACGAAGCTCTTGGATGTGTTACTGGTTACTATAGTTTTGCCTGCACGACTCCGTGTACACAAACGTGCAACGACGGAAACTGTCATCGAGACGAAGGAAACTGTACCGAATGTAGCGAACCTTTTGATAAACAAAGTCCTCTTTGCAGAACGGCAGGTACCTACAACTGAATGCACACACGCAAGATTACTTTTTGTTTGCACTTCGTTTTCTATGGCTTTGGAATTCATACTTTAAATCATTCATTATCGTCATTTGACATACTAATCTCTTAACATATGAGCCGTTCAACGTAAATATCAACATTTTAGACTCTACGTAAAGTATAAACCCAGATCAGCTAAAGCATGCCGCGCAGGCTATCCCGGATAGACACTTTTCGCATCCTGTGGATTTTCTGATTCAGGAATCATTACTCTATACCTCTTTTCCACTGAGACCCAATGTGTTTGGCCAGGATTAGCCTGCGAGGACTGCGCAGGCGGATCTTGGTCGATACATTACGCAGAGTCCATAATGTTGGTTTTCTCGTGGAAAGGCTCATATATCTATATATGCCATCCGCGTAAGACAACAAGTTGCGAAATGCGTTATGATTTTTATCAACCGTTATGCGTATACAGGGAGTAATCATAGAGTTTGTAAAGGTTGTTATTTCCTTCTGTAAAGATAGCTTTCAATCGTTATAATATATTGTCATTATACAATTCGATAAATTCAACAGGGAATAATTGACACTGAGATAATACCACTTTAAGTCAGGGACATATCTAAACAGTTAATACTGACGCAATAATACGTTATGAATACTAGTACCATTGATACATGCGCAAAACATCATAATGATAAAGCACTATATATAGTCTCATAATACATATCATAAAATAACTCCCATTATGGAAACTTATACCTTATATATTACCGTGAAAAATAAATAACTACAAACAAATGGTCATTTTCACTCTAGTCGCCTTTGTCTTGGATTTCAGAATGTCAACCGACTGAAAATAATGATCACAAATATGGTCTTTATTGTAATATAAGTTGCCCAGAAAATTGTCAGGACAGCTGTGACAGATATTCGAGGAAATGCCGCGCATGCGTCAGTGGAACCTGGAACGACGAATGTGAGACCAATTGTGGTAACTGTAATACCACAGACTGCTTCCAATCCACTGGGACGTGTTTATCAGTCTGTATTGATGGTTATTACACGCCAGCATGTAATGCTCAATGTCTACACGATGGATGCAAAACCTGCTATCGCAATACCGGCCAATGTATTACATGTAAGCAAGGTTTCTGGGGAGACAACTGTGATCAAGAATGTAGTTCCAATTGCGGAGACGTAGTGGCCGGCGAGATTTGTCTGAAGGAAAGTAGTAATTGCGTTGCTGAAAGCTGTAAAGACGGATATTTCAACGCCAACTGTACTGGTATATGCAATGAAAACTGTTTAATCGGCCAGAGTGGCTTCCGACTCTGCGACTTTAAGAATAGTAGCTGCTCCATCGGTTGTGAAGTGGGCTGGTATGGACCGACTTGTAACTCTAAGTGCAGCCTAAACTGTGAACAAAACACGTGTTCACGTGATGGACGTTGTGACGAAGTTCTTGGATGTGTTACTGGTTATTATGGCTTTGCCTGCACGACTCCGTGTACACAAACGTGCAACGACGGAAACTGTCATCGAGACGAAGGAAACTGTACTGAATGTAGCAAACCTTTTGATGAACAAAGTCCAGCCTGCAGAACGGCAGGTACTCACTACTGAAAGAACTAAACCACATTTATTATTTCCTCCATTACACATCAATGTTTTTATTGTAATTTAGATTTCTGTCCTATTAGTGCGCTTTAAAGTCGGTGAAAGACACTAATTAATAATTGCTATTTTTTAAGGTCGCCGTTTTACAGTAATGTTTATAAAGTTTTTCTTCATCAACATAATGCTTATTACTGTTGGTTGTTATTGATATTTGAACTATCCGGGCATTAAAATAAATGATATGTAAAGTTAAATATTTCGAAATATTCATGCATTATACACGGTTGCTTTTCTTGTTTAACGTTTACATAACTAATATCCATCGTTACTGGTTTCAATGGTCGTCTTTGATGGTCTTATCTACTTGTATACACATACTGTTGTTTTGTTTGTTTGAACATTGCGGTGAAAAAGTGTTTGTCTTGATTTCCAGATTGTAGTGCGGGGTTATACGGTCTTTACTGTAACGAAATATGTCCGGAAAACTGCGGGACGACATGCGATCGATATCAACAAGTGTGTGACGGATGTGTTGGTGGATATCACGGAGCGTTTTGTAACGTGTCATGTGGACAATGTTTAACAGTGACATGTGATCAAAGCACTGCGACCTGCGATGGTGTATGTAAAGACGGTTTTCGCGGACTTGATTGTAAGGGGGCGTGCCTCTATACTAACTGCCAGACATGTTTGAGAAACTCGGGGCAATGTGAAACGTGTAAACCCACCTTCTATGGAGAGAGCTGCGAGTTGGAGTGTGCTTCCGGTTGCCAGCCATCGAGTGACGGAAACGTCTACTGTAACAAGGACACGGGTATATGTGTAGAAGGTGCGTGTGAGCCAGGTTTTTATAATGCTAACTGCGAGACGCCGTGTCCTGACAATTGTGCCGTTCGGCAATCAAGCGGTAACATATATTGCAACTACCAAACCGGATTCTGTGTCGACGGATGCAGGGACGGTTGGTACGGTCCTCAGTGCAATAGCGAATGCAGCCTTAACTGTGCCGGTGACTTGAGACTCTGCAATCAGACTGGATACTGTGCTGTTGGCTGCAAGAACGAATGGTACGGATTCTTCTGCGATGATCGATGCGATGTCACGTGTACAGACAACCAGTGTGATAGAGACCTGGGTTACTGTGTGGATTGCTTGACTGATAAAACAGCCTTGTGTCGAGATGAAGGTATATCTGAGGCCACTTATATGAGATATTTTAACAATTTCACTGGAGTAGAACTTTCACGGTTGATTTGAGTCCTAACTTTGTGAAAGGCTTTTTTAATGGAATGAAGGCTTAACGTTTACACTGGAACGGCTCGGCTTTCATTGCATTAATGATTAACATATTTACACAGTATTGGTTATTTATAGAATGGAGATTTAGTATATACACGGGTATGGCTTTAATAGAATGAAGTCTTAATCTTTGCACAGGAATGTTTTTTACGGAATGAAGGCTTGACGTTTATAATTGACCGGCTTTTATGGAATGACTGATTAACATTTACAATTGAATGGCTTTTCATATATTGAAGGCTTTACATTTGTATGGAATGAAGGCTTAACGTGTAAACAGAAATGGCTTATATGGAATGATTGATGATTCGATTTGATTAATTTCATTTATAATGTTTTTGTTTTTGTTTCTTCACTTTTGTTTAAACACGGTATGATCCCGTATAACTTAAACTGTCTTCGGTATGTGACTGATTCGTCAGTGAAAATATAACATTTATATCTACCGCTTCGGTGGTGAATTTTTACCGAAGATATTCACATATAACGATTGTATTAAATGCGTTATTCAAGATTTTGGGGATTGCATTACGAATGACTCACTTGAGTTCAGACTATATGGACCAGTTATGCTGGTAGTTTCCCTCCGAAAACGCCGTGGTATAACTTAAACTATGGTTTAATGTGGCGTAAAAACCTTATAAACAAACCAGCATAACAGTTTTCTATGTAAGCTGACCATGTTTCGTCCTCATCACCAGACAGTTGCATTTACACGGACTATACATCTAAACGTTTGCCGTTTACACTTGTATAAGTTTCTTCAAAAGCCATCATTTCCATTCATGTTAGGAAATTGATAAAGTGAGTAAATCTTTCTCCAATCAAGCCTTAGTGTTCGACTTGTTTGTTTCCGAGAGACTTGTTCGTAAATGCCGGTTGGCATCCAAATATATATATAATATTTAATGAGCGGCACTCTCGCGGCAAAAACCAACCATTACATATTTGCGACAAGTTTTTCAGCAGTCAGCTCAGCATTGTTCGCCAATTAGTTTTAAAGTGTTTCAAGAAACAGCATGAAACCCGTATCCATTTTGAACTTTGGTATTGTAGCAATAACAGGCGTTTTTCTTTATGTTTGATATTGATGCTTTGGTTGGAAATCACAGAGGAGCTCTCTATTATATAATCTTTTAAAAACTTAAACATTTTAGATACCTGAGCATTGTAATTCCTTGAACTTTTTAAATCCCTGAACTTTTTAAAATTGTCCTGAAAACATAGAAAAGGGTAGAACAAAATGCGGGTCGTGATTCTGCAATGCACGAAACTGAAATATTACATGATGGATGAAGGAAGGGAAATTCATACAAGGACGGCGGAAACCAACCTTAGGTTTTTTGCGATTTATTAAAACCAGATCTTTCTGCGTATTCGCGCAGTCTAAACATAAACTGAATTATTGACTAGTTAGTAAATAGCGATAGCATGGAAAATGTCAGGCTACTGTGAAATCCTTGGCGGCGTCGTCTGCGTCGTCTGCGTCGTCTCAAAACTTTAACCTTACCCCATAGCTTAAAAGCCGTTCAACGTTTTCAAAAGAAACTTGGTACACATGTTCCTAAGACCAATATACATGTCTAAACAAAGTCTCATAACTATGGGTTTAACACTTTTTTAGTAATTGCCCTTTTTCAACTAAGAAAACAAAACACGGGCGTTGCCGCTTGTTTACATATCACAAACACCCCAGGGTTGGTTTTCATCACGACTCATAGAGTAATAATTTGTGTGGATATTTTGGTTAGGTTAATTGAATTAGCCATTTAAACGTGCATGGTTTGTGGATCTTATAGATAATGTGTGGTATGTTAAACAGTAGTGCAACAACTTATACGTACACTTTAAAATGCTCCGATATCGGTTTTAACGGAACAACACAGAAACATATCGAGTTTTTGCAAAACATGTTTATTTTCAGTGTCGTTCGAGTGCAGGGGTGATTGAAATAGTTTTCAATTCACTAACTGTAAGTCGACGACATGTATCATTATCACAAGCATTGTAGTACATACATCGATCTTTCGGTAACCTCTATATGCAATCGTTTTAGAACAAAATATAAACACATAATAACTGATATAACATTTATCTTAGATTTAATTCTTTAATGCAAGTCGTTTTTATAATTTCTGACGTGTGAAACGGTATAGCAATTTTTCGCTTATCACATATTATAATTCATTTTCATCACTCTGTGCACTTTAAGACAGAGCAATTCATCATAACACTTTAAGATAGTTATGGTCAAAGGCAAAATCGTATTGTTTTTCTTTATTATTATTTTATCTTTTAGTTTAACTTAAAAGATATTTCTTTGTCATAAACGTTTGGTGTGCGTCATCAACAAATCTATGTACTAACCTTTCACTATACATACACTTTGTAAAGTGTGCATTTTTCTGCACGTCATTACAAAATAGTACAGAGAAAATTAGTTCATGTTTAATCAATAAGATTGATATCTCACAAGTTATTTATATTTTAATATTTTAATAAAATATACTGTAAATCCATGCTATATCTTATAGTGTACGTTATTATTTGTTATATGCACAGGTTGTCAGCGGTCTCCGCCGTGGCCTAGTGGTTAGCGTTGGGATTGTCCCGGGTTCGATACCCAGTTGCGGCGCTGTGGTATCCTTGGGCAAGGCACAACTGGTTTGTTTACTTAGGGGTAATGAATAAGTGAACTGACGCCGTGATATAACTGCAATGATGTTGAAAACGGCGTAAAAACCCATAAAAAAAAACACCACAACTGTTCCGTCTAAGTAGTCTAAATAGTTATATTAACGATTTGTTTTACTTGTTTGAATATGTTTTGCTGCAGATTGCTTTAAACGCGTGTCCTTGTTTTGTCTGTTGTAGATTGTCCTGCTTCTTTTGCCGGTCTTTATTGTGATCAGAGATGTCCTACTAATTGTAAGAATGGATTCTGTGACAGATACGAAGCCACCTGTGGCGCTTGCATCGATAGCTACTGGGGCATCAACTGTACAAATGAATGCGGCGAATGCGACGGCGTCGCCTGTAGCCAAGGCAACGGATATTGCGATACGTGCATTGATGGATACTACGGATTGGGCTGTACGCTTGCGTGCATACATGACGGGTGTCAGACTTGTGGAGGGGACGGGGAATGCACAACCTGCAAAGCCGGGTTCTACGGATTTCACTGTAACCAAACGTGTAGCGAATTTTGCAACTCCAACGAAAAGTCATGCGGCCGCTTTGACGCAACATGTGAAGTAGCACAGTGCGTATCGGGTTATTATCGGGCAAGCTGTACGGAGGCGTGTTTCGAGCATTGCGGTATTTCACCGGACGGTTCACGCCCATGTAATATACAGACCGGTTTTTGTGACCAAGACGAATGCGATATGACGTGGTTTGGTCAGCAATGCCGTTTAAAATGCTCCAATACGTGTGTCAACCAGAATTGTGATCGTACTGGTGACTGCAAGCAAGGTTGTCATACGGGATACTTCGGGAGCAAGTGTCTGGCCGTGTGTCTACGCACGTGCAATGACGGGACGTGTGACGTCATAAATGGGATATGTGCTGAGTGTGATGAATCTAACCCCACCCCTCTCTGCAGAACGGCAGGTATAAATAAAAGAACTTTCGGTGGTTTTAAATTTCTATTTGAAATGCTCCTTAAGAAAACAAGTCATGTTGTAAAGTTGCGTCTGTTCATAGTTAGACTTTGACCAATATTCATTAATACCAAAATACTTCGATGTGCATAAAAGGTCGTTCCCATTTGACTATGCGCAGTTAAATATTCATTTAATCGGATCACTGGACCATCTCGTTTTTAAAAATAGTTATCTCCCCTATGTATACGTTATGATTTAAGCTACAGCTTGATTGGCAGACGAAAAGATAACACTGAGATGACATGTTATAAACAGGCGTCAGATCTATATAAGCAATGTTAGTACTGCAACGATGTTTAAGTATGTTTTATTATGAGATTGTACATTTCCCAGCATATAATCGACTCAAAGTCTGTTCGTAGCCTTGTTGAAATGCAAATAACTGACTGTGAAAATTACGAAGTAAACTTATATATATTATTAACCACCAGCTGTAGATCCTATTCACCAACGTCCTTAATGTTTTACGCATTTTATGTCTGTCTCTTTTCTATTTCTATTCACAAAATGTAAATTTATGTTGTCGCGTCCTTTTTTATTTTATGTTTTCAAATCGACATATCGATGGCTTCGTGCAAAACTGTTATAACTACAAATTGTGGCCGGAAGTACTTACAACCGTTTTGCACGAAGCCCACGAAATGTACGCCCTCCAACTAACGTACTTAATTGTTTCCACGTATTTTGTTACAAAAAACTACATCATTTATGTTTATACCATCACTCAAATAACCTCTCAAACTATTTTAACGTAAGTAATTCACAATGCACATCTAATGTCTGTTTTCTATTCACAAACATAGAATTAGTTTCATTTAACTCACAATGCATGATTCATTTCTAGGTTTATTTTTTTTCGCCAAATATAAATCCCTGAACGGTAAATACGTTCTGAATTTGTTTACTTATTTTATTTATTTAACTTAATTCACATTCATATCTTTGTTAATCTATTTTACCACAAGGTGTCTATCCTTTGTCTTTTCTATTCACTGAAACGTAATTAATTTCACTGTATTCACATTCATAACCGTTGTTCGTATTTTATTCACAAAGTGTATCTTATCTCGTCTTCATTTTCATAAAAAAAATCGCAACTTCTCTACAATGGTATCGTTGTATTTGTTATTAAAGTATTGTATTCACGTAGCTTGTATTACATTTCTGAATTCTATTCACCAGATATATAAATCCACCCATCTTAATGATTTAGTCTCACATTGCATCTATTTCGTTAACACGTGTAGTCTTATTTAACAAATAATTATTTTGTACCGCATCCATCTTACATGTATTTACAAGTTGAAATATCTGTTTATGTGGTAAGTAATTGGTATAGTTACATATAATGAAATGAAACAACAATGATGAAGAATATAACTTTATCTTTATTATGCCATACATGATACAAATTGTAGAACGTTGTAAATATTAAAATGATTAAACAGGCATGGTAATTAGTTTCATACGACTTTTGAAAACATTTTGTCAAGATATTGAAATTCTTATAATATAAATGATATATTTTAATCACGATACTTTCTTTTATTGAGATTAATATATTTTGCAGATTTGCATCACATGGAAACGTGTAAAGTCAATGATTTATTTTCGTATTTAGACATTGTAATTAATATCAAGAATTTTACGTCAAATTATATACGTGTTTCCCCTTTAAGCAACCAGTTGCCCTCTCCGTCTATCTAACATGCTTCCTATGAAGTTCCAAGCAGACGATACATGTCGTATGAACTCATGACAAAATCATTATAATGCATTAGACTGCCATGCTGAACTGTTCCCCATATATTAACAGGAGGTTTCAATTGTATTAGCACGTTCCAAAATACAACAATTATGCAGCAGGCGACTTTGAAAACAAAAGCTAAAATATGGAAAATATCTATAATTCACAGATCAATTATAAAATGATGAAATAAAACATTATGGCAAAAAGAAAAATTGCTCATCATGTGCAATTACTTGCTTTGACACATTGTCTTCAAACTTCGTCTGCTGCAGAGGCGTCAAAAAGCGCCTGTATGTGGGAAAGGGTTAAAGCAGTATCCAATTTCATCCTTAGAATGAATGCACAGGCTAGTCATGTTTCACATATGCACTAGTTACGTCACACTTGTAATATATACCCTAAGGTAAGGTTTCCTGAAGCCTCGCTAGTTTGATGTTCAACCCATTCTCACATACAACAAACAGGCGGCAGACGACTTTAACAATATCTAGCATCCCTATAACTCATATGTTAGTCATTGAATAAAGTATAATGTTTTCAAATGGTGTCTTCTGCAAATGTCCCAAAAAACGTATACAGGTTGAAAAGGGTTAACCCTTTCCCTCATACGACAATTCTGCAGCAGACGACTTTGAAATTATTTTGTCAAAAAACAGAAAATCTCTATAATTGAATGGATAACCTATGACTAAAAGTGGAAAACATTGTGACAAAAGGAGAAATTGCTTGTTTTGAGCAATTCCTTCTTTTATCACTATGTTTTCAAAAAGCCGTCTGCTGCAGAGGCATCAAAAAGCGTCTATATGAGGAAAGGGTTAAACTTGTTGTCGTTGATGCTCAATAAGACTCGTCTCAACTGATTGGTACTATGGGGGGTACTGTTGGAAATCGGTCACATGACACTTCCTCTTCTAGGTTTATGCTCTACATCTAAATTGTTAGCCTTCTGTCTTGTCTTGTCTTTGCTTTAAATTTAAGTCCAAAGTTTACATTTGAAGTCTTGTCGATGTGACCTTTGCATCTGTATAGCATACATGTATATTGTTTATATATTTTGCTGATTTTCTTTGAGCTAACTCACATGTGCTCCACATTATTGAAGGTAATACGATACTACGCATCTTAGTTTGAGCTTATTCGCATAATTAATTGGTGTGATAGTTTCTTTAGCTAATATGATACATCCGTTGCGGATGCTTAACTATTTCAGTTCAAAAATTGAAAAGCAAAAGGAAAAAGAATTTGCACGCTCACGTGATGTTTCTTATTATGTAGGTGACGCGATTATACAGACTTTTGATTTCGAGTGTAGAGCAACATGCATAATTAACAAATGACCAACGGTTATAATGTTACCGCCTACTATTCGAATTGTCGTATACAAGGATTCCTTATCACGTATAGCAGAGTGGGGCAGGTCACGATATCATGATATCATGATATATCCAATACGTCAGTTTTAATCTCCGTGTGAACTAAATGGTCGCATAATAAATACGGACAGACAATAACTACCTTTTATGTATTGATTGGATAGAGCAGGCCAATATGTGTTATAATTAACTTTTCCTGCCCACGGTATATAAAACTAAATCGTATGATCTACAAATTCAAAATCCCAGTGCTTGTTCTGTATTACTTATTGGTTATAGGAGGAAAACATGGAGCAGGTCGTAGTAATAACAATCGACGTTACGTGTTATTCATCGTAATCAAATGTTAGTCAAGTTTAAAAGTTGTTTACTTGCGGTTACTAAGTAAAGAAAACAAATGGGTTCTTTCTAATTTAGTTACTGGCATTACCAAGGTGTTTCAGCCTTCTTTTTACATACATCGATGTTTGTGGGAGGGACAATATTAACGAAAAAACATATTAAATTCAATACAGAGTTCAAACAGAAAGCAAAACCTATAAGGGTACATTATCGTGAGTTGTTTAAATAATTACCGCTTAATTGTTGGGGGCAAAAGATAAATGAAGAATAAAAAACATGATTTAGGTAGTCTTATGATATGGCATGACGTTATTGTCAGATACAATTTATTTCAGAATGCGACCTCGGCTTTTGGGGATTGTTCTGCAACGAGTCCTGTCCATCACAGTGTCGTGGGGGCGGCTGCACAAGGAATGACGGTACATGCCCTGGGTGCAACGACGGATATTACAACCCTACATGCGCACTGAGTTGTCCAAATTGCAAAGATAACAAGTGTTTTCAAAGTGATGGTCTCTGTGTACAAGGTTGCAATGATGGATACTACACCGACACATGCATGACGTCATGCCTCCATGATGGATGTCAGGATTGCAACAAAGAGACCGGCCAATGCATTACCTGCAAAAACGGCAAATACGGCGAGGAAGATTGCAGCCTTGATTGCTCAAGGTTCTGCAGCAAGAACGGGAACGAAGAAATCATTTGCAACAAAATATCTGGATCGTGCGATACTGGGTCATGTATCGCCGGTCATTGGAGCGAAGACTGCACGAACGAATGTAGTGAGTACTGTAGTACTGATACTTGCGACTTGAACACCGGCGTATGTACACCATGCATCACTGGATGGTACGGTCAATCGTGCCTATTCGAATGTAGTGCTAGATGTAAAGACAAGGACTGCGTAACTGAGGCCACCCAGTGTCGTAACGGCTGCGCTGATGGCTACTGGGGCGGCTCTTGTGAGTTTAGCTGCAACACTAACTGCAATCTAAAGGCATGCAATAAAGATACTGGTTCATGTATGTATGGTTGCACAAACAGTCAATACTGGAATGCAATTTGCGACAAGACCTGCAATTCCAACTGCGTTGGCGGTGTTTGTAACATGACCGGTTACTGTCAACAAGGCTGTAATATTGGCTACTATAGTGACCAATGTCAGATCACATGCCTAAATTCGTCAAAATGCATCGACGGGACTTGTAATAGACTAGATGGTAGCTGCCCAGATTGTTTTACCTCTACTCCGGGATCCAATTGTCCGACTGCAGGTAAGCAGACAACCTTTAAATGTTTTAGTAATTAATTAATTACAAAAATGCGTACATAGTCTTGGCGACAACACATGTAATGCTTATTATACCAAATGTTTTTTAGTAGGCTCTTCCTATTCACAATCGGACGTCTCCATTTCCCCTTTAATAATAGTTTTGAAATACTTTGATAACTATAATGCAAACGATGCTGATTTGAACTGAACATGTATTGTTTACACAAATCTCAAAGATTCTACATCGAATTGATGTTCTACGTTAAACTTGCCGATGATAATTTATAGCTTGCGCTCGTTACTAGCTTTCTTTGAAACTTCTATAAATTTATACATTTCTCAAAATGATTGGTAGATAGAAATATTTATTTGGATTTGACTAATGCTTTTATCGTTTATTTGTGATCAATGAAGTGTGAACCGATTTATAAATTTGTTTCTGTAACGGTTTTAAATAAAATGGATTAACACATGTCCTATTGTTAATGGTTTGTGAGAAATGTATTTGTGGTTGAATGTTCTGTGTATTAAATAAGTAAGTATGTATATAGCATGGCGACTATTTCGAGGTTTATCTTTGTTTGCGTATCTACATTTTATGACAACATTTAGTTTCATAACTTAGTGAACATCACGTCATAACTTAGTGAAAATAGAGTCTAAACTAAGTAATAATAACGTCATAACTAAGTCATAGTAACGCCATAACTAAGTCATAGTTACGTCATAATTTGTGAAATTTACGTCATAACTGAGTCATAGCCACGTTATCACTATTTCATTTAACATTCTTTAATTGTGTGTCAAACGTTAACACAAAGGGGTTTCCAATGATAAAATCGCTTTAACTAACTGCAAGAAAATGTCTTTTCGAGCTCGGATGTTTAAACTTTTCATATTTGCTTACCCAAAAATGTGTATCTGTTTGACGTGTTTAAGTAAGTTAAGTTCAGTATACATTATGTGTGTTTTCGTGAGTGATTCAAGTAATTAGCAAATTAACCTTTGACAAATTCTTGCATATATTCCTTGACAATAATAATCTGCTCTTCAACTTTCTCAAAAGAGGTAATTTTGTTTTTTTACCCTATCTTAAATACAATATGACACACTGCAATATATACCATTTTAATACATTGTGGAAAAGGAAAATTGCTCATAATGAGCAATTAATCATTCTGCCACAATGTTTTCAACTTTGTTTAAAAGGGTTCTTTCATTTATAAATGTTTTCCATATTTTTGACTTGACCTTTTCAAAGTCGTCTGCTGCAGATTTGTCATATGTTGGAAAGCGCAACATTGAGCTGACGCTTTCTTTAAATAACACACTCATTTGAACAGTCATAACATAAATCACAATTGTAATATTAATATGTAAATCCACACAGACTTATCCAGATATAAACTGTTCACAGATGACTTAAACAAGCTCGTTAGACATGTTGTCGATTACTGAAGATTGTTAGTTATAACGTGATCTCAAGCTATACTTATTCAGATATGCAAAATCGTACAATATCTCATGCATTTGCTCAAATATCTACTATTTTGTACTTCAATTACAGAATGTCCTAATGGTAAAAGAGGTGACAACTGTGAGTTAGACTGTACGAGTTCGAACTGTCTTTACAACCAGTGCACACGATATTTTGACAAATGCACATCGTGTCCTTTGACCTATTACGGTGACCTCTGTGATAAATCGTGCCCGAATTGCAAGGAAGGTAAGTGTTAGTTTGCATATCCATGCATTGTGATATCATATTCGTTAAATTACCTGTCTATTAATCCAATGGTCGGGAATTTAAATCCATTTTCGAAATGTGACAAAAGCCATTGTGAGAAACAACATTCGTTTCGCAACTTCTGGTTTACTAGACTTTGTTGGAAGTTAACCAGTGACACGCGACGATTTATGTGTGGGGAAATGCTGCAAGACAAATACCAAGGAACACATGATGTGTTGAACTTGCCCGCTGCATTGACTGAAATACCATTATTGTTGTTAGTCTTAACTCAATCAATTAGGTTCAAGCACTTATCCGATTTTATAGAAACCCATATATGTGTATGGATTTGCTATGGATGCTGAGTATTCCAGTGCCGTTTAGTCTCAAGAATTACTATATATACGAGTCTATCACAGCGAAAAGGTACACGTTGCATTGAAAAGGTACACGTTGTGAACAGTGTATCAGTATGTACGTCGGCAGTCCGATGAGGACCAAGACTGTTTACATACTTCTGGAGGTCGTGTTTTAGAAGCTGTTGACAACACGTGTTGATTCAGATAAAAAGACATAGTAATTTTTTTTTTTATATTAACAGGAACTGCCTGTGACAAGACCACGGGAGCATGTATTGTTGGATGCAAAGATGGTTCGTATGGAACACCATGTATGACAGAGTGTCCTGAGGTTTGCGCATCGTGCGAACGATTTACAGGCACCTGCATCACTTGCTCTTCCGAAAGATACGGCCAAAATTGTGAGAGCACCTGCAGCACCAACTGCTTGCCGACGAATGAGAATGGTATCAATCGAATATACTGCGACAAGGGAACCGGCGCCTGTAGTGAAGATGCGTGTCAGCCCGGTTTCTGGCATCCGACTTGTACTAACACATGCGGGGACAACTGCGAAGTCGACGTAAATTCAATTAAACGTTGCGCTCTCATAGATGGTGAATGCTCAAACGGTTGCAAAGCCACATTCTTTGGAAAGACATGCGACGGCGTCTGTAGTGACCGTTGTCAAGATAATCTTTGCAAGGACTATACAAATACCTGCACTATTGGTTGTAAGGCTGGCTATTACGGGTCAACATGTGATGGTGTATGTAGCGCGTTCTGTGCCGGAGACAGAGGCTGCGATAGCGTGAGCGGGAAGTGTGAGGATGGTTGTGATAACGGTTACTTTGGGGAGCGTTGTCTGGATGAGTGTGTTAACACGTGTTTAGACGGGACGTGCGACCTGACGGGAATCTGTCCAGATTGTAAACTAGACGATGTAGGCCCGCAATGTCGTGTACAAGGTTTGTAGAAAGTTATCATGATATATTACCTTACAATATCAACATAATCCTCTGCGCAACGCTACATACTGATTATATATATAAAAAATTTATATTAGTCTTACGATTTTAGTGATTATTTTCTGTTTAGACTTAAATACATTTTCGTAATGCTATGTATTGATAATTAAAGAAAATGACATTATTTATATATTAATATAATAATTTCGTATGTATCACTGTTCTGTTTCACTTAAATACATATGAGAAATGCCATGAATTGAGAATATAAAACAGTTTTTATTGGCAAAATGTATATATTAGTCTAATTGTATCATATCTACTGTTCTGTTTATACTGAATTATCTGTGTGCGCAGCAATCTACTGAGAATAATCATTAGTATTTTTATATTCGACTAATGCTATCATTTATAACTTCCTTTTCAAAATTCAATTTCACATGTGCAAAGGGTTAATATTGAAATACAAACAAAGTGTAGCTTAGTGGCAGAGCTTATACTTTGTCTTAAATTAGCATAGATACCTTTTTATTTATGCTTAAATAACTAAATAACTAAGTGCCAAGCTACATATTGAGAACAAAGAATAGGTTTATATTTGTATTTCTTTTTATAAGATTCTAATGATAGTTATTATGAATTTCTGTTTATATTTAAATACCTACCAGGTATGCTTGTTTGTTTTCCGTAGCGCTTCAAGCTATGATGGCTATTTTGCAGTTATAGAAGCAATTCTTTTCTTTCTCGCATCTGTTTCTGCTTTCACATGTCATTCCATTTTCTTAAAATTGACACTGATATAATGCAAAGATTGTAGATAGCTCTCATAATAAATAGTTCATTATCTTTTTTTTTACATTTAAGTTAAATAGTTTAGCAAGGTGTACTTTTACATATAATAAATATCTTCCTATATCCAAATAGGACACAAGGTACATGTAGCTGACATGTCACATATATATATATAACATGTACTTCTCATCGAATGACATTATTGACATTATTACATTATCTTTCATGCATGGTGTAGTTATATTGTAAAACGGATTATGTATTGTGTTTATCTTCAATATTTCCTTTGTCAATTGTAATTATTGACATACATGTATCAATTATATATTATATATATAAATTATAAAAAGAAAATCGGCAGTGTTAGATATCGATTATCAAAACTCTTAATAAACGTCAATTATTTTTGTCAAGTAAGTCCAGAGAGTCATAACACACGAAATACTATACATACTACTTTAAAAGTATTGTGGGAAGAGGAGAATTGGCATAACATAGTGGACTCTCGATAACTCGAACATGGGAACACTCAAATACAGTGCAACCTGTGTATAAAGACCACCTCTCGGATCACAACAATCTGGTCTATATTTACAAGTGGTCTTTCATTGCAGGTTAATTTATACAGTAAAATAACAAATTGAGATATTAAAAGTGTGGTTGCTATCGACAGGTTATTGCTGTTCTAAGGTGGTCATTATCACAGGTGCTACTGTATATCGTTTATTTATTAACCAATTGCTGGAACGGAGATGTCTTTTACATGCAGTTTTTATTGCTCAAACGAGTAATTAGAACTAGTGCGGTTGTGTTTTCCAAATGTTATTTTATAACTGGTTTATTTTTGATCAATTTATTTGTAAGTATACATGAACAACGAAGCTGAACACAAATCAAATGAAGCAAAACAAGAAGAAAAAAATGTAAAGAAAAAGCAGTAAATCACTTTTCCGTTTAATATATAATTTACAAAATCTGAAAAAAAAAAAAAATGGAAAAAGAGAAACAGATGACATCAAATTAACAAGAAAATACGTTCTGACTTGAACTGTCCTTTTTAACTTACAGAATGTAAAGCAGGGTCGTACGGGCCGCTATGTGAAAACGACTGCCCGGGACCATATTGCAAGGATAATCAATGTACTAGAAAATCTGGTGCATGTTCAGAAGGTTGTCTGGCTAATTATCATGGTAAGTTTATGTTGTTATCGCTTTCTCTTTCCTCCTAATATTTTTTAAATGACGTCTGCTGAAGAGGCGTCAGCAAGCATCTACATTAGGTGGAAATGATAGCGACTGTCTCTTTCTTATTTTCAAAACATTCGACTGCTGCTGATAATTCTGCAATCGTCTACACAAAGAGGAAAGTTTGTACATGTGTACAGATATGTCTAGAAAACTATGGTCAGTAGATCCCCGTATCGTTATTTTTTATCTCTCAAGCCTTTCCGTCATGCAGACGGATATGGTAGCATCTGCAGTACATGTTAATAGACTGTCAATTGACACTCATGGTATGTATACCCAGTAAATATGAAGCATAAACGATCTCCATTTAGATGTTTATGGTACTGGAAAAGGAAAGTATTATTCTAATTGTATCCCAGAATCATGATTCTATTAAGATAACTTTAAAACAGTTTTAAATTTTTACTATAATATCTATTTTCTGGAGTTCAGCACTTTTATGCTATGTCCCCTTTAATTTACCAGTTTCCAACATCGTCTGCTGCGAAGTCATTTGAAAAGATGTGTACGAGAAAAATAGTTAGATAACGCATATATAATAAATGATTTTATGACGGTTCTTTGGCTACATTTGCGTTTGGGGGGAATTCCGCTAAGTATATGAATAAAACAATTGAAATCATCGGTTATTGCGTTATGTTTTTTTATTTTTTTTATTTGGTTTTACCTCGTTTTCACAAGTATTTCAATTATATCACGTCGACTAAACACCTATTCCTAATCCTTGGGTAAACAAACCTAGGCTAGAAAGTAAGCCGTGCCAACGAGCATTCCACCATGACCGCACCTAACGCGGATCGAACCGGGACGCTCTGTTCTGAATCCCTCACGATTAACACATTCTTATGTCGTCGTGTACAACGATCGAAGATATGATATTTCGAAGTTGGGTTATTGTGATACCCTTGGCGTCGTCGTCTGCGTCGTCATCATCGTCTGCGTCGTCGTCACAAAGCTTTAACCTTATCTCATAACTAAAATAAAAAATCTTTCAATAGTTTTAAATGAAACTTGGTACACAAGTTCCTAGAAACAATACGCATGCCTATACCAAATGATTCAGTAATTACCCTTTTTCGACTAAGGTAAAAACCGTGCTTGTTTATACTCCATAGACTAACGCAACATGTATAGACTTGATGGCACGGTTAAATGTTGTTCGAACAATCAAATCAACTTATAACATTCCATATATGATGTATAGGTGAGCAAGGATTAATTGCATGGTGTTTTTACACATTTAACTAATACGGTATGTTATCAATATCTCGGCGATTCATGGGCGCATCATCAGTAACTCAGTGTATACTTATCGTCACACCAATGCATGAGTCGAAGTGCAAAGCAACAACCTGAACACCATAAAGGGAAACCACAGCTATCAATATGAATAGCATTAGTACGATTCCACCAAAGATATAAACAAAGGGTAGAATTCATCCAACGTAGCGCTAACTGGTAGTTAAATACTTAAAAGCATATTTCATTAAAACAAATCCGAAAAAGTTTATAGAACAAGAATGGTGAAATGTATTTAAGTAAAGGACTAAGTTGACATAACTAGTTACCTTGCTTACTAACATTATTTGTTAAGAAATAAAATACTTTGGCCTTTGCTATAAGAAAGGGAAGCCATGACTATCAATATAAATATAATTGGTACGACCCGACCAGAGATGGAACCCTGGTCTCCTGCCCAAGCTACTGGCGCTCTGACTACTACACCTCGGTATATTTACCACCTTTGTACTTGAGAGAAACGCAATGCTGGTGACTTAATGAGCTGTCGGTGGACCAACCTTTAAAGCCACTTGAAACAAGATACCTTGGTGAGCAACGATCCATATTTTTTTTTCTCAGGAACTTACTGCATTCAGGTCTGTAACTGTGATGATGTCGGGACTGTGAATTGTGAACAGACGACGGGTGAATGTGTATGTACTGCTACACGCTATGGTCGAACATGCTCTCAGCAATGCAGCGACGGATGTGTCAAGTATATATAAATTGATAATTCCTCCATGTGTGTCTGTGTGTGTGTCTCTTTCTTACTCTCTCCCCCTCCCCCGTCTCTCTCTCTCTCTTCCCAACTCTCTGTCTCTCTCTATGTGTGTCTCTCTCTCTGTCTATGTATGTATGTCTGTTTGTCTTTCTCTCTCTATATATATATGTATGTGTCTGTCTCTATATTTTTCTTTCTCTCTCTCTCTCTCTCTCTCTCTCTCTCTCTCTCTCTCTCTCTCTCTCTCTCTCTCTCTCTCTCCTCTCCTCTCCTCTCCTCTCCTCTCCTCTCTCTCTCTCTCTCTCTCTCTCTCTCTCTCTCTCTCTCTCTCTCTCTCTCTCTCTCTCTCTCTCTGTCTCTGTCTCTCTCTCTCTCTCTCTCTCTCGGTCAATATTTAATTCTTTGACTTTACGTACTTATTTTTTCAGCTCCGTTTGTGAAAATGACGGTCAGTGTTCCAGCGGTTGCAAAGCAGGACGATATGGAATCATGTGCGGCAGTACTTGTACCAATTGTTTGAGCTTGGCCTGCTCCTCGGCCACGGGCGTCTGTTCCCAGGGCTGCAATGCCGGCTGGTTTGGTAATAGATGCGACCAGCAATGTCCATCCAATTGCGAAACCTGTGACCAAACCTCTGGCGTTTGCACCACCTGTAAGGTCAACTACTACGGTCCGAATTCAAATTGCGGCCAATCTTGTAGTAGCAGATGCATGCAGACTTCTGGTTCCAGGCTTTGTGACCAAACATCAGGACAATGTGCTGCTGGGTGCCAGAATGGTTACTATGGAAATCTGTGTGAGGAGACGTGCGGTAACTGCGCCGATGGAAGTTGTGACACCAGTGATGGTAGGTGTTCGTCTCAGGGGTGTGCCGCGAGTTGGTACGGCAGCGAATGCAAACAGCTTTGCAGTCAGACTTGCGCCAGAGGAGGCGGTGATAACGCAGTACGATGCGATCAAATATCCGGAAGTTGTAGCTACGGATGCGAAGAGGGATACCACGGTAGTGTATGTAACCAAAACTGCAACGTGAACTGCCTTAACAACCGGTGTACTAGTGCAAACCAATGTACAGACGGCTGCAGGGCGTACTATTACGGGAGTGGCTGCACTAACAACTGTCCCAACTGCCTACTTGGGAACTGCAACAGCGACGGAACATGCCAAAGTGGTTGCGCCGATGGCTATTATGAATCGGGTTGTACAAGGGTTTGCTGGGAAACGTGCTTGGACAACGCTTGTGACGCATCAACTGGTGGATGTACAGCCTGTACCTTATCTTCTAAAGGACCACTGTGTAGAGATCAAGGTAATTTAGCAATTAGACTGCTGGTACCGATTTTGTTTAGGCATTTTACCACGTATAGAGACCAGCAGGCACATCGGCGCCGTATAAGCAGGCTTTCTAAACTGTTGCCTGTTCAACTCGATATATTTCTTTATATTGTCTAAGCATGACAATGGACAATCTTCCAAATGCATTTCTAGACTAAGCCCTTTTAAAGAGTCATCATTGAAAGTGTTTATTTTGTTCTACATGTTTCCATTTGTTAAACCTTTTACCACATATATACGCTTTCTGACGGCTCTTCAATAGACGAATGAAATCATTGTGGCCAAATGATAAATTGCTCATGACTAGCAATTCCTCCATTTGCCACAATCATTTCATCTCCATACAATAACGATAATATAATCTATAGTGAATTTCTATATTTTGGACATGATAATATAAAAGAAGTCTGCTGCATATGTTTTGTATGTGGGGAAGGGTTAAGCGTGTTCCATCAAAATGGAGCGAGGCAAACAGGCTCATTGGCGCCGTATAACCAGGCTCTATAGTGTTGTTTGTTCAACTCTAAATGTTTCTTTATATCTCGGAGACATGACAATGGACAATCTACCAAATGTATTGCTGGACTAAGCCTTTTTAAAGATTCATACTTGAAAGGGTTAATTTTGTTTTAAATTGTTTATTTTCATAAACAAAACCAGTTTACGTAGTTTCCAAAGGCGATTTTCTTATGTAGGCCACATAAAGATAATATAAACAATTCTTTTTTTTTTTAGGTAACGTGTTATACACACGCATTCATATTTATAGAAACATGGTACGTCCGGCCTGTTGGGGCCTACCTACATAACACCATAACAAAAAACACTATATAACCAATGACACATAGGAGCCGTCCCACGAGAAAACAACAATTGTGGCCACTGCGTAAAGGTTCGACCCGGATTAGCTTAAGCATGCCGCACAGTCTAACCCGGACAGACACTTTTCGCCTCCTGTGGATTTTCTGTTTCAGGAATCATTACTATATACCTCTATCTCCCTGAGACGGAATGTGTCGGCCCGGTTTAGCCTGCGCGGACCACACAGGCTGATCTGGGTCGATACATTACGCAGAGTCCATAATGTTGGTTTAGGCGTGGAACGGCTCTTATTTAAGTGATTAAACAAACATAGTTACGCTGCATCGCTTCGTTGGTGTAGAAGTAGAGCGTATGCCTGAGGGGCGGGTCTCGATCATCAAGACGCTTATAATGGCTTCCCCTTCTTGACGCTAAGGTGTGTATGGTTAGCATAACGATGAATGGATAAGTAGTACTGGTTACCTACCGAGAAAATGCAGTGAAATAACTGTTGAAAAGAGCGTTAAACACCATATACAATTTTCTTTGCGTTTCAATTTCAATGCAGCATCTTTAATGCTAAACAATCGCGAAGGTGGAATATTATTTATTAAAAAGCATTACTTGACAATGACATTTCATAACCGTGTTAAATGTGCAGGCTTTAAAGTATGTACAGACCCATTAAATTTATGGCGTCTCTGAAATTATTTATATTTTAGAGCATCTTCGACCGGTGTAGCTCCAAATCAAAATGCGTGCATTTTCAGGTTTATTTTGTCTGTACAGAAATAGCAGTTACTTGGTACGATAGACAAGAAACCGAGTTTATTAGGAATAAGTATATCGTTGTTGCATGAGTCATTGAATTAACTGTCTGAAAAAAATCTGCATGCATATCACATTTCGAATGTGCAGTCTTCACGACACAAAATAGCTCACCCCAATATACACTCTCGTAATAAAAAATATACTATATATACATGTACATGTACCATTGATAGTGATTGTAATTATACTGCTGATACATGTTTATTGTTTAACAATTGGAGATGTCAGGGGCGTAGCTTGGCAATAATCAATGTGTAGGCCGTCTCGTGAGAAAATCGACATTGTAGACTCTGCGTAAAGTATCGACCCGGATCAGCCTAAGCATGCCACACAGCCGTACCCGGATATACAATTTTCGCCTCCTGTGGATTTTCTGTTTCAGGAATCACTACTCTATCTATCCCCCCTTAGACGGAATGTGTCGGCCGGATCAGTCTGCGCGGACAGCGCAGGCTGATCTGGTCGATACATTACATAGATGTGTATCGCCGCAGCTGCATTTTGGGGCATTTCGTGGACTGGAGATATCTGGAACATCGGAAAAATGATCGTTTAACTCATGTATCCATTTTGTTTAGTAACGGATATATATTTCGAAAACGATCAACCAGAACTGCTGCTGCGCTGTTTGTCCTGATGTGATTTCGACTCGGGCTCGCTTTTCATTAACAAATACTTAAGTATAAATGAATTACGAAGCTGGTCTTATTGAATTTTAACATCAATCCAGCGCTCAATTAAAAAAAGTCGAAAACCGGAAGTAGTTTACGGGTTATCGTGACTGCACTGTATCTTGATCCTGTTATCTTAGACTAAATTTACTGTTCAGTTCATAACTATGATATCACTAGCAATGATTATTTGCCAGTAATTGAATATTTATAGAAAACCTTTTTTCTCAAGACCTATCTATTAGATCTGCGCTCAATAAGCACTAGAACTAAAACATAGTTTGTGAAAAAAACAAATAATTATGTTTCTGCAATTTTCCGTGAAAAAAAAACCCAAAAAACTTTGTGTTGTCAAAATTGGTAAAGTTTGGAAGTTGTTTCTATTTAACGTTACCAAGAACTGAGCAATGGGAGTCAATATCAAAGAGAACAAATGTTTACGCTGATCCTACCTACTCGATAAAAATGAAAGCACAACTATTGAATAAATTTGAAAATATGGCGTCTTAAGGAGATATTGGTCACCGTGAGCAATACTTTCCTTTCGTCACATAATTTACAAAAGTCGTTGTCTGTTGCAGAGGCGTCAGACAGCGTATGTATATGTTAATTATGTAGTAATTAAATTTCATATCGAACACAAGAACATTATTCTCTTGTAACATTGACGTACTCTTTTGGTGTTGTTTTTTTCAGACACAGTCACAGTAGCACCGGTTAAACAAGAATTGTCTATGGGCGAAATCTTGGGTATAGCTGGAGGGTGCGTCTTCATAGTGATCATATTCGTGATAGTCTTCGTTTGCTGTGTCAGCTATATGAGGTAAGCGTCAATTTCAGAGGTCACAACTACCCTTCTAAATTCATTCTAATTATAAAGTTGTTATCTATTCTTAAATTCAGAAGTAATGCAATCGCGTATGGGCTAAACTATGATCAATCAGAAAATATGAAACTTTGTGAGATAAAGATTATAAGAGATGATATTTCAAGACTCGCGGCATCTCGTTTATAAAAAGTGATAATAAATAAACACGAATTAGATATTCGTTTTATCACATAAAGTGATTTATGAGCCGTGTTTTGATAATATTTGCATAAAAGTTGCCGGTGTTGGCGCCAACACGATATATAACGTCAAACCGCTGACGTGACGTCATTTTCATTGTTTTATTTCCGCGTTGTAACAAAGATTTGATCGTTTGAATGGAAACCAAACTAGAAGTGTCGTATGGCATTTATGTAACGGTATTTATGTAATGGTATTTATGTAATTATATTTATGTAATGGTATTTATGTAATGGTATTTATGTAATGGTATTTATGTAATGGTATTTTGAAACTCACAGAAAAGGATTTAAGTGAGAATTCGAATTATCTACGGAATGATTGGTGATTTGGTCCCTAGATAAAAGATGTATTTCAAGTTTTAAAATCCCCTTGACCTCTGTTCTGCTTTGCAAATACCGCCTCCATGGTTATAGAGGTAAAACGTATACCTCGGGTACTTTTGGTCGCAGGTTCAATCAACCCGGATACTTGAACAATGGTAGTAAGGGCTTTCTCCACATATGCCAAATATGCAGCAGACGACTTTCTTTGGACACATTTAGTAACACATATGGAATGGAAGAATATTTTATTGATAAAATTGAAAACAAAAATGATACAGAAGGAAACAATTGATCATTGTAAGCAATTTATTATTTTGTCTCACAATGTCTTCAAAAGTCGGCTAATGCAAAGGTGTTAGAAAACGTCTGTTTTTCGCAAAGAGTTAGATAAATATTCAGATTTTTACGGAACCGGTGATTATTTAGTTTTTATTGGTAAATTGATTGTTGTGTAATGCCAATTTCTACAATCATCCGGTCTTATCACAAACTAATTCACATTGGTTTCTCTCAAACACACAAAGTCTTTCTAAGCAACTGGCTGCTTTTAAAAACAGACTGTAAGTCCATTGAATTGTTTCTAAAACATCGGAAACAATTTTGGCCGAGCTGTGGTTCTGAACCACAACTCCTTGATTAACGACAGCCCGTGTCTCTAACGACTGAATCATAACTCCTTGATCAACGACAGCCCGTGTCTCTAACGACTGAATCACAACTCCTTGATTAATGACAGCCCTTGTCTTTAACGACTGAATCACAACTCCTTGATTAACGACAGCCCGTGTCTCTAACGACTGAATCACATCTCCTTGTTTAATGACAGCCCGTGTCTCTAACGACTGAACCACAACCCCTTGATTAACGACAGCCCGTGTCTCTAACGACTGAATCACAACACCTTGATTAATGAAAGCCCTTGTCTCTAATGACTGAACCACAACCCCTTGATTAACGACAGCCCGTGCCTCTAACGACTGAATCACAACTCCTTGATTAATGAAAGCCCTTGTCTCTAATGACTGAACCACAACCCCTTCATTAACGACAGCCCGTGCCTCTAACGACTGAATCACAACTCCTTGATTAATGAAAGCCCTTGTCTCTAATGACTGAACCACAACCCCTTGATTAACGACAGCCCGTGTCTCTAACGACTGAATCACAACTCCTTGATTAATGAAAGCCCTTGTCTCTAATGACTGAACCACAACCCCTTGATTAACGACAGCCCGTGTCTCTAACGACTGAATCACAACCCCTTGATTAATGAAAGCCCGTGTCTCTAACGACTGAACCACAACCCCTTGATTAACGACAGCCCGTGTCTCTAACGACTGAACCACAACCCATTGATTAACGACAGCCCGTGTCTCTAACGACTGAATCACAACCTCTTGATTAACGACAGCCCGTGTCTCTAACGACTGAACCACAACCCCTTCATTAACGACAGCCCGTGTCTCTAACGACTGAATCACAACTCCTTGATTAATGAAAGCCCTTGTCTCTAATGACTGAACCACAACCCCTTGATTAACGACAGCCCGTGCCTCTAACGACTGAATCACAACTCCTTGATTAATGAAAGCCCTTGTCTCTAATGACTGAATCACAACCCCTTGATTAACGACAGCCCGTGTCTCTAACGACTGAATCACAACTCCTTGATTAATGAAAGCCCTTGTCTCTAATGACTGAACCACAACCCCTTGATTAACGACAGCCCGTGTCTCTAACGACTGAATCACAACCCCTTGATTAATGAAAGCCCGTGTCTCTAACGACTGAACCACAACCCCTTGATTAACGACAGCCCGTGTCTCTAACGACTGAACCACAACCCCTTGATTAACGACAGCCCGTGTCTCTAACGACTGAATCACAACCTCTTGATTAACGACAGCTCGTGTCTCTAACGACTGAACCACAACTCCTTGATTAACGACAGCCCGTGTCTCTAACGACTGAACCACAACCCCTTGATTAACGACAGCCCGTGCCTCTAACGACTGAATCACAACTCCTTGATTAATGAAAGCCCTTGTCTCTAATGACTGAACCACAACCCCTTGATTAACGACAGCCCGTGTCTCTAACGACTGAATCACAACTCCTTGATTAATGAAAGCCCTTGTCTCTAATGACTGAACCACAACCCCTTGATTAACGACAGCCCGTGTCTCTAACGACTGAATCACAACCCCTTGATTAATGAAAGCCCGTGTCTCTAACGACTGAACCACAACTCCTTGATTAATGAAAGCCCTTGTCTCTAATGACTGAACCACAACTCCTTGATTAACGACAGTCCATGTCTCTAGCGACTGAATCACATCCCCTTGAATAACGACAGCCCGTGTCTCTAACGACTGAACCACAACTCCTTGATTAACGAAAGCCCGTGTCTCTAACGACTGAATCACAACCCATTGAATAACGACAGCCCGTGTCTCTAACGACTGAACCACAACTCCTTGATTAACGACAGCCCGTGTCTCTAACGACTGAATCACAACTCCTTGATTAATGACAGCCCGTGTCTCTAACGACTGAATCACAACTCATTGATTAAGGACAGCCCTTGTCTTTAACGATTGAATCACAACTCCTTGATTAATGACAGCCCTTGTCTTTAACGATTGAATCACAACTCCTTGATTAACGACAGCCCGTGTCTCTAATAACTGAACCACAACTCCTTGATTAACGACAGCCCGTGTCTCTAACGACTGAATCACAACTCCTTGATTAACGACAGCCCGTGTCTCTAACGACTGAATCACAACTCCTTGATTAACGACAGCCAATGTCTCTAACGACTGAATCACAACTCCTTGATTAACGACAGCCCGTGTCTCTAACGACTGAACCACAACTCCTTGATTAACGACAGCCCGTGTCTCTAACGACTGAATCACAACTCCTTGATTAATGAAAGCCCTTGTCTCTAATGACTGAACCACAACCCCTTGATTAACGACAGCCCGTGCCTATAACGACTGAATCACAACTCCTTGATTAACGACAGCCCTTGTCTTTAACGACTGAACCACAACCCCTTGATTAATGACAGCCCGTGCCTCTAACGACTGAATCACAACTCCTTGATTAATGAAAGCCCTTGTCTCTAATAACTGAACCACAACCCCTTGATTAACGACAGCCAATGTCTTTAACGACTGAATCACAACTCCTTGATTAACGACAGCCCGTGTCTCTAACGACTGAACCACAACTCCTTGATTAACGACAGCCCGTGTCTCTAACGACTGAATCACAACTCCTTGATTAATGAAAGCCCTTGTCTCTAATGACTGAACCACAATCCCTTGATTAACGACAGCCCGTGCCTCTAACGACTGAATCACAACCCCTTGATTAACGACAGCCCGTGTCTCTAACGACTGAATCACAACTCCTTGAGTAGCGACAGCCCGTGTCTCTATCGACTGAATCACAACTCCTTGATTAACGACAGCCCGTGTCTCTAACGACTGAACCACAACTCCTTGATTAATGAAAGCCCTTGTCTTTAACGACTGAACCACAACTCCTTGATTAATGAAAGCCCGTGTCTCTAACGACTGAACCACAACCCCTTGATTAATGACAGCCCGTGTCTCTAATGACTGAACCACAACCCCTTGATTAACGACAGCCCATGTCTCTAACGACTGAATCACAACTCCTTGAGTAACGACAGCTCGTGTCTCTAATGACTGAACCACAACCCCTTGATTAATGACAGCCCGTGTCTCTAACGACTGAACCACTATTCCTTGATTAATGACAGCCCGTGTCTCTAATGACTGAACCACAACCCCTTGATTAACGACAGCCCGTGTCTCTAACGACTGAATCACAACTCCTTGATTAATGAAAGCCCTTGTCTCTAATGACTGAACCACAACCCCTTGATTAACGACAGCCAATGTCTCTAACGACTGAATCACAACTCCTTGATTAACGACAGCCCGTGTCTCTAACGACTGAACCACAACTCCATGATTAACGACAGCCCGTGTCTCTAACGACTGAATCACAACTCCTTGATTAATGAAAGCCCTTGTCTCTAATGACTGAACCACAACCCCTTGATTAACGACAGCCCGTGCCTCTAACGACTGAATCACAACCCCTTGATTAACGACAGCCCGTGTCTCTAACGACTGAATCACAACTCCTTGAGTAGCGACAGCCCGTGTCTCTATCGACTGAATCACAACTCCGTGATTAACGACAGCCCGGGTCTCTAACGACTGAACCACAACTCCTTGATTAATGAAAGCCCTTGTCTTTAACGACTGAACCACAACTCCTTGATTAATGAAAGCCCGTGTCTCTAACGACTGAACCACAACCCCTTGATTAATGACAGCCCGTGTCTCTAATGACTGAACCACAACCCCTTGATTAACGACAGCCCATGTCTCTAACGACTGAATCACAACTCCTTGAGTAACGACAGCTCGTGTCTCTAATGACTGAACCACAACCCCTTGATTAATGACAGCCCGTGTCTCTAATGACTGAACCACTATTCCTTGATTAATGACAGCCCGTGTCTCTAATGACTGAACCACAACCCCTTGATTAACGACAGCCCATGTCTCTAACGACAGAACCACGGAGACTTGGCTTCTAATTTGGGAGTTAAGACATTCGGCGATGTCGCGTAAGACTTTAAAAGTGGTAGTAATGGCCCTGCCCTCTTTGGCGCTCAGGGTTGAGACGTTAGCACTACGACTGACAGGTTGGCGTCACGATAAATGGACCAATAGTGCTGGTAAAATAGCCAGAAAACGCTTTGATATAACTAAGCAATTATTGAAAGCGGCGTAAAAACCAAACAATTAATCGTTGATGTCGCTTTGTTTCATTATAATTGTTTCAAATCTCCTCCTTATAGGGAAAATTATAATCTAGTAGCGATACTTCGGATTGTATTGTACTAGGAGGAGCGTGGGCAAATTTATTTTACGCGAGACCGGAGGTCGAGTCAGTTATTTCAATTTTCCCAGTGTTTTATTTGTGTGCGGCAATCTGCATGTATATGAGTCGGAACATATACAGATATTTTATAAACAAATCATGTTCATATGTCTTTCTATGCATCCAGAAGAAAAAGAGAAGAAGGAAACCCACTTGCATCCATAACCAACCTTAATTCTTTCACGCTGACACCGGCATTTTTATTTTTCTTCCTTTTGTTTGGTCGATGACAACAACAGTTTCGTTTTATGCCAGCCACTATGTTAGCAACTACTATGGTACGATTTATTATGGTTAATGCGATATAATCCAGGAAAACAAACTGTATCAAATCCAGGGGCGTAGCTTTGCAATAATCAATGTGTAGGCCGTCTCGTGAGAAACTCAACATTGTGGACTCTGCGTAAAGTATCGACCCCGATCAGCCTAATCATGCCACACAGGCCTACCCGGATATACACTTTTCGCCTCCTGTGGATTTTCTGTTTCAGGAATCACTACTCTATGTATCCCCCCTTAGACGGAATGTGTCGGCCAGATCAGTCTGCGCGGACAGATACATTACTCAGATATGTATCGCTGCAGCTGCATTTTAGGGCATTTTTAGAACAAATGTGTAGGCACGTTCCTACAGTGCCTAAAGGGAGCTACGCCCCTGAACTCACTAGAGTGTATCTAAGCGAAATGTATGTCTGCCGATCCATGCATTTGGAAACAATTCGACAACGGCTGTCATCACTTTCTTTGTACAGTAGCTTCTGTAACGATATGGCAAAAAGTGCATATGCAGGATGATCTATGTTCTACACCGGTCGCACATGCGCTATGGTTATGTGTGTGCAGAGCTTTTTTCATATGAATCATTGCATGCGGCATGTCAAACCTCCGCTCCGTTTGGAAACAGAAATATTGTTCTTACTTATTGGTGACCTGCAGCGGTTGACGTCGATCTTAATCACTAATGTCGTGTCTTCACTCTGAACATATTATTTGTATCACTATATAGAACTTGGTTTTCATTCATCTGTTTATTACCTCAACCCAAACAATTTATTTTGGATTGCAAATTTTGTTCGCACCAATTTATTGTCAAAGCAAAAGCATTTTTTATTATAACACGTTGTTGTAATGACATTTTTTATTTTTTTACTTATATATTCAAAGACATTTCAAAATATTAGCAATAGTCATAATTAAAAACCAATAAAAGAAGCTAAATATTAAAAAGTTAATTTATCAAACGGTTTTGACAAATTTACACTATTTAACCAATGTTAACATATTCATTCTGTTAAAAGGATGTACACATATTTATGCTGTTCAAAGGATAGACACATATTCAAATTTGTCAAATGATTTACACATATGTATACTTTTCAAAGGATTAACACATATGTATATATTTCAAATATTTAAAACATTTATATACTATCAAAGGTATTACACGTACTTATACTCTTCAGAGGATTTACACATATGTATTTTTTTCAAAGGATTTGCACATATGTTTACCTTTCAAAGGATTTACACATATGTATACTTTAAAAGTATCTACACATGTGTTTACTTTATAAAGGATTAACACATATGTAATGTAAACGTTGTAAATGATTTACACATATGTAATCTTTTTAAAGGATATACATGTACACATATTAAAAAAAAATCAAATGATTTACACATATGAACGTTTTTCAAAGTATTTACATATGTTCAAATATTTCAATTGAATTACATATGTGTATACGTTTCAAAGGATTAACAAGGATTTATATATTGTATATGTATACATTATATAGGATTTACACATATGTTAATCACTCAAAGAATTTTACAAATGCATGTATGTATATTTTTCAAAGGATTTAAACATAGTTATACTTTCAAAGGAGCATATGTATATTTTTCAAAGGATATACAAATATGTATGCTATTCAAAGGATTTACACATATGTATACTTTATAAACGATTTACACATATGTATACTTTATAAACGATTTACACATATGTATACTTTATAAACGATTTACACATATGTATACTTTATAAACGATTTACACATATGTATACTTTATAAACGATTTACACATATGTATACTTTATAAACGATTTACACATTGTTCTACTCTTGATGTTGATTTCCATATTTGTTTGATTTTCAGACGCGCTGAAGATGCCAAGAACGAGATCCACCTGCCGTCTGATGTTCTCGAGCGACTGTCAACCCACAGATCTCTGCACAGTACCATATCAACGAACTACCCCGTGGCCAGAGTGGTGGGAGATGAAAATGACAGCAAAGAATTCGTATTATTTTAGATCGTCAATTAAACATGCGGAGAAAAAACAGAACTGAAACTTTAAATCATGCAACAGTTACGTAAGAACAACGGAAGTGCTAGCCTTTTAAAATAGTTCCTTACTATATGTTCAGAATTCGTCTTACTTTATTTCATTAACCAAACTTGTTTGTGTTTAATTCAGCATAGCATGTATTAGCTTTTAAAAACAACAGACACGATGAAAAGCCAAGCTGACACTGTAAATTATGCAACGGTTACTTCAGAACAATGGTACCGATAATCTTACAAAGTAGATCCTTATCATAAATGTTCAGAAATCGTTTTTTTAAAGTTCTTTAAGCAAACATGTTTTATTTTATTCCGCAAAGCATGTACATGTTTAAAAAAAAAAAAACGCAAGGGTGCAAACCATCTGAGAAAGAGTGCAATGGTGATTTAACATAGACCATTGTTTATGTGTTTACCATGGCATCACTTTACTCGCAAATAGCACTATCATATAACAATTAGTGCTGCATTTGAGCTGTCTCGCGAGAAAACCAACACTATGGACTCTGCGTAAAGTATCGACCCGAATCAGCCTTAGCATGCCGCGCAGGCTAAAACGGACAGACATTGTTCTCCTCCTGTGGATTTTCTGTTACAGGAATCATTGCTCTATACTTCTATCCCCCTGAGACGGAATGTGTCGGCCCGGATCAGTCTGTGCAGACTACACAGGCTGAGCTGGGTCGATAAATTACGCAGAGGCCATAATGTTGGTTTTCTCGGGGGACGGCTCATTTGTTGGTTATGAAGTTAACATTTAAGATATGTCCTTTCATGTCTTCGAGTTTTTATACATGTGCCTTTATTCACCAGTAATTCTAAATAATTCCTTTCGATTTCAATGTTCCTAACATATCAGCACTTCTGATTGGTTGGTTGAATTAACTAAATCAATCATTTAGAAAGTGTATTACTTCAATTCAATTCAATTATTTATTCAAGTATAAAGGCCTCCGGCCCATAAACATTTATATTTACAACGCATACATTATGATTGATATCATTAGGATGATTATACATTACAGAATAGTTTCGTCGAGAGAAATTTGAGATGTTTAGATTGTTACTACAAGAGAACAATAGCTCTGCTTTAATCTCTTGAAATCAGAATACTTTCAGAATTGGTGGTAAATACGGGTCCAAGCTTTAAGCATAAAGACATCGGGGAGCTTATCTTAGGCAAAATATAATTAATAATGTTTATGTATCATTTTTGTTCACACTTACAAACAACTGTTTTACAATGTTTTGAAAGTTAATCTTGTTTAAAGGGTTATAGATATATGATGTGTTTGTATATATTTACAGGGATATTAGGGAAAATGTATGAGTTTTAATTGTGCCATTTTAGCTTGACTATTCGTAAAACGCATGTAATGTATACACAAACAATTTCCAGTATTGTGTAAGCGTAAATGTCTCAAAACAGGTCTTGCTCGCAATTATCAAGTGTGTATAATATCAGAGCTCTAGATAAGGAGCGTTTTGCTTGTTCTAAAATCCTTATGTTAACCTCTTACCCTATTTTGTGGGTACTCAAAAGAATCATCTCAGTGAGACTAATCTTTTGATTACCCACAACATAGGATTTGCTTTAATAATAAGAGAGCAATTGTGGGAAAAGAACTGAATACCCCTCCTTATCTAGACCTTTGTATATATTTCAAATACTGTTGATAACTCATAATTGGGACCGACTCTCTTGTGTCAGGATAAACGGACCAGTAGTACAGGTAACTTGGCCAGGAAACGCCGTGATGTAACCGGAATATTGTTGAAATCGGAGTATCAAACCTCAAATGGATCGTTTATAGAACAAAAAGGAAAACTGTACCCCCAGTTTGTGGGCGATCAATTTGTATGAAATATACCCAATATTAGGTTATTGAGCTTTAGTCTTGTTTAAGACATTTACGTTCAAACATCAAGTGAACTGTTCTCAGCTGTTCATCTCATCTTTCCGCCTGCATCTGCGTCCGCGCTTACAATTTCTTGTATGATTCTAGAAGGTCGTTTAGAGGTAGCGAAGGGTCTTAGTATCAGAACTCTACTTTAAAAAGAAAAAAAAATACACCAAAGTGTAGTGTCCGGCGCATATTGCTCGTAGTATAAACCTGACATGTTGATACTTTTTTAGACGGACTTGTCCACAGTCAAATTTAGGAATTTCAAGATATAAATGCAGAATTGTACAGCCAACAGTAAAGAGACGGTTCAATCGGCTGACCCGGTTCTAAACTGGTTGCACAGCCTTCACACAATCGGTTCTAGCAGAAATAGGGTCAAAGGCATTCAGCTGAAACTTCACATGTCGTTTAAAAGGGAAGTAACTCCAGAACCGTTTCTTTCAGTCAGAATTCGGTTTCATTAACATTGAATAGTCAAGCATGCTGTCTCATGGCAGCTTTTTGTTATATTGTAGATGTTGGATACTTTCATCATGACAGTGGACTCGCGATAACTCGAAGCCGTAAGAGAGCGATATACTGCTTCGTGTTATCGCCCCTGTTCGAGTGACCCCTCGAGGTATTTTATGTAGTATCAGCTTCAATAGTCAATTCTAGGAATACATATGAGCCGTTCCACGAGAAAATCTTAAGTGTGGACTCTGCGTAAAGTATCGACAAGGATAAGCTAAGGCATGCAGGGCAGGCTAACCCGGACAGACACTTTTCGCCTGCTGTGGATTTTCAATTTCAGGAATTATTACTCTATACTTCTATCCCCCTGAGATGTAATGTGTCGGCCCGGATTAGCCTGCGCAGACTTCGCAGGCTGATCTGGATCGATACATTACGCAGAGTCCATACTGTTCGTTTTCTCGTGAAACGGCTAATAAATTATGCTACGTATACTTAGATTAATATTACGAAAAGCAAGTCGGTTATAACATTAAAGCAATTAAACAGCACAGCAGCAGTTCAGACGGGCCATTGCCTGATGATGCGATGTTTTCAAAAGGCAGATCCGCGCCTGGAATTGGTTCTAGTTAAGCGTTATATTCGAATTATCACGTGCTTCACAGCTGGTGGGAGTCCACTTCATTTCATTATCTCATTGTATATACGTTATTTACACCCACATACACTTAACACGTTAACCCTTTCACTGCCGAATTTCACAAAGTCGACTCTTCCTTGCTGAAAATTGGACCACTCCATGTTCCGTCCAACAGGAATTTTGGTAACATTTAATGCATAAGTAGAAAACAATGCAGATTTCGGGAGAGACAGCTCGTTCGAGCTGTCTCTCCTGAATCTGCATTGTTTGCAAAAGCCTCTTATTGCCTTTGGCGGCGAAAGTGTTAATGATTGTGTGATTTTGCTCATTTGTATACTATTTACGTATTCTACGTTCGTTATTATTGGCGGTGATTTTAACTTTAGCTACATTGGTTGTCGATGGCGAATCTGCGAAACGTTTTGCAACCAATTTACCAGCAGTTGAATTCAGTTTTCACTATAAATCCGTTTACATTTTTAAGATTGCAATTTCAAATCCATAGAAACACTACTAGTTTGTTCCTAATTGACTTTTCGAATACGTTAATGAAAATAAGTTTAAATCTAACGAAATTTCAAATCTTAAGTAGTTTTGAAATACTCAATACTGTTTAGAAAGTGCCTTTTCTAATATAGAATGATTAATTTTAGGAATACTATTTTTTAATATTGATTGTCGGGGATGACATGCATACATCACTAGTTCAACTGCACTCGAACATAGGTAGAAACGATACATCCGTCCAGGGGCTTGTTGCTACCGAACGTCAAAAATTGTTAAATAAAATTTACGATTCTCCCCTTATTCCAAACTAAAATAATGTTCTCAATATATATGTATGAGTATGAATTCTTTGTTGACGATGTCAACCGTTCGAATTCTAGCTTAACGTCGTGTTACGTTTATGTATTCCAACATATGGCGTTACGTCACAACGTTATTTGTTACATGCATACACTGTACGGTATCTACCTATTTCCGAGTGCAGTGATCCGTGTAATGTATTCATGAGCCCGCGGTCAATAGAATGACTCAATGTCAGAAAAAATGCTGATATACAGGGTTTTTTGAAAATATTTTAAGAACAGTTAAGTTATTCATGGGGATTGAGTTTTAAGCTTTTTGAAATTGCTAGGAGAAGTCTGTAACAATTTGACGAAATGTCTAATGATAATCGAGCGTTTTGTATTGTGTACTTAGTGTTTGTTTTATACATCTGAAAATATAATAGATTATTTTTACACAAGTAATTATTGTTGTCATGTATTATATTTGTATTTAATTTACATTAATATGATGGAAACCCTATACCATAATTCATTTTCAACATTGTTCAAGTTCACAGGTTATATTCCGACTGCTAGTTTCATTTGCTATGTCAAACGGTTATCGTCGGAACCGAGCCCCGGTAGCTCAGTCGGTAGCGACACGGGCTGTCAATCCAGGGGTTGTGAGTTCGAATCCCGGCTCGTCCAACTTTCTTTCCGACGATTGACAAAAGTACATGCGACATGCGTCATTCGTCTTCCACCAATGGGCTAAGTCTATGTGGAAAAGCAGCCAGTTGCATGGGAAGATTGTTGTGTGGAGTACTGGTGTGAGAAAACCAGGAAATGCATGAGTAGGTGAACCGGCCGCCGTGATATAACTGAGAAATTGTTAAAAACGGCGTTAAACCCCAATCAATCGAGTTATCGTCGGGGATTTCCGACAAACAGGTGTAAGTAATATGTTAACTCTTTCAGCGCCAAAGGCAATATTGAGGATTTTGCAAACAACACCGATTCAGGTGAGACAGCTCGCCACGAGCTGTCTCGACTGAAATAAGCATTGTTTGCCTTCTAGTTATCAACATAGTCCAAACTTTTATTACATGAGAAATGGAGACGCTTGATATTGAATATGGAAGAGTCTACTTCAAACAATTCGGCGAGTTAACAGTATGTTACTTGATAAGAACGTGCAGATGCACATACATATTAATCTAATGAGCGGAAAGACCATGGCTAGGTTCTCGTCATATCAAACGACGATGTACTCATATGTGTCCTGGTTTGCTCACACTAGTACCCCAGACAACATACTCTCCAAACAACTGGCTGCTTTTCCACATAGAATGTTAGCCCTTTGGTGAAAGACGAATGACGCTTGTCACAGTGACTTTTGTCGAGCGTCGGAAAGAATGTTGGCCGAGCTTGGCTTCGAACTCACATTGAATTGACAACCCACGTCGCTACCGACTTAGCTACCGGTGCTCGGCGAGATATAACCCGAGACGGTCGGTATAAAACAAGAACGCAACTTAAAAGTGAGCTGCCATACAGTAATGGATGTGAAGGCTCGCATGTGAAATGTTTAGTGAACATCGACTGCAGACAGCTTATTACATCTCTCGAAACTAGGTAGATACATTACCATCGTGAGAGTTCGTGTACCCATAGCAACTTGTATTAGCCTACTCTATTACCAATCTTTGCCTGAGACAGGTACACGAACATCTAAACATTCATGCACGATATAAATGCAGTATTTATAAATGCGTACGTGGTCAAGTAATCATCTATCTTATATCGAGTGCAGTTGTCTAAATAATGCATCCATGCGCTCGTGGCAAAGACATTCCCGAAATAAATTATGCCAATAACGTTAAGCAAAGAATGAATTTTGGAATTTTGACCGTATTGGGTATAGACATTTCGAATATAATCCTTCGATGACATCAATACCATTAATGTAGTAACCTCAACTGCATAAGCATTGTATTACATCACTGTTGTGTCTACGCGTGTAACGTATAACAACCCCCATTATAGCTAGACATGACTCGTGGTTTGTGATTGATTGATTTGTTGGTGTATCCGGTTGACCTCGTCACATATATGCAGTGAACTCGCTGCAAACTCTCGAAGTCGATTGATTTTTTTTGGTGTTTTACGCCGCCTTCAACAATTGTTCAGTTATATCACGGCGTTTCCTTGTTAAGTTTCCAGTACTTTCTGTTTCATTAATCCCCACAACAGAGCGCAAAATGTTAAACCCGCCACCCTGTGCATATTTTTCTATATCCGGTTGACACCGTCACATATATGCAGTGCACTCGCCGCATATTCTCGAAGTCGATCGATTGTTTGGTGTTTAACGCCGCTTTTAACATTTGATCCGTTATATCACGGCGTTTCCTAGGTAAGTTACCAGTACTATTGGTCCATTTATACTGACACCAGCCAGTTAGTCGTAAAGCTAACCCCGCAACCCTAACCTGTCTGGGCGCAAAGGAAAGACGCCATTACAAAAAGAAATTGTATTTGGTTTGACACGACCGGGGACAGAACCCGCGACCTCCCGAACACGAGGCGGACGCTCTACGAATGTGGCGGTCTCGTTGATTTCTAAATATCGAGACCAACGTGACGCTGGTGTTCTCAGGCCGCGATATAACGAATGGATGAAAGGAGTTTAACGCCGTTTTCAGGGATAGTTCTGTTATATCACGACGCCAAGTTCACCGAACGTGAGTGTCCTGGCTTACTCGCACCAGCATTACACACTACATTCTTCCATGGCAACTGGCTTCCAATAGAAAGTATTTAGCCAGGTGGTGGTAGTCGAATGATGCTAGTCCAAAATACTTTGTATCCGTCATCGGAAGAATGTATAGGCGAGCCAAAAAACGGAATGCAACCATGGATTGTCAACCCAACTATCACGATCAATAATAATGTGTTCTATCGCAAAATAATGTGGACAAGGGCGTAAGAATACATCAAAAGTGCACACGGATTTACAACATTAGAAATCGTAGAGACCATCGTACGTAAAGTGTGTATCAATTGTACACGTTGTAGCGTCGCAGCAAATGACAGCCTTGTGTTCCATAGTAGACACAACATAAACAGTTTAAGCTATGCCTATCAAACGGAACGAAACCTACCTGTTTTATGAATGGAAAACAGGTAGAACATGTTTGGTTAACCGACGAAGGAACGGTATATCGACAAAACCTATGTAGGTTTCGCAAAACAGCTTTTGAGTTTTGTGACTATGGAACACAGGTCTGCCCTGTGTTCCATAGTAAACACAACGTAAACACGTTTTGTCTATGGAGCGGAACGAAACCTACCTGTATTATGCATGTACTCCCGTCAAACAGGTTTGGTTTACCGACTAATGCACGGATTATCGACGAAACCTATATAGGTTTCGCAAAACAGGTTTTGGGTTTGGTGACTATGGAACACAGGGCAGATCTAGGTTTTCCGCTCTTCCGTATATGTATATATACGAAATGACATACACATAAACAATCCAGTATCGGCCAATCGAGTGATCGCTCATGCATGTGCACGTGCGTGATGTTCGAGTATAAAGGCCGTCAGGTGTGACCAAATACATGTAATCAAATAATCAGAGTTTGTTATTGCTATTATGTGTTGCCGTCCAGTGCAGTTGGAGAGGCCTAAAGAGAACCAGTGATCAAAGTCGACTATCTGTTAGCATGTGTAGTTCACCAACCAACAACCAGTTGACAGTATTCGTAGATCTCTTTACAACCTGTTAGCATCTGTAGTTCACCAACCAACAGTCAGTTGACACTATTCGTAGATCTCTTTACAACCTGTTAGCATGTGTACTTCATACGGAAGCGTCCTAGTGCCAAATCATAATGTTCTATAAAAAAGAATAACTCCTACGTAGGCGATAAAAAAGCCTAATTAGGAGTTTGTAACTCCTACGTAGGAGATAAAAAAGCTTTACAACCTGTTAGCATGTGTAGTTCACCAACCAACAGTCAGTTAACACTATTCGTAGATGTCTTTACAACCTGTTAGCATGTGTACTTCACCAGCCAACAATCAGTCGACACTATTCGTAGATCTCTTTACAACCTGTTAGCATGTGTACTTCACCAACCAACAATCAGTCGACACTATTCGTAGATCTCTTTACAACCTGTTAGCATGTGTACTTCACCAACCAACAATCAGTCGACACTATTCGTAGATGTCTTTACAACCTGTTAGCATGTGTACTTCACCAACCAACAATCAGTCGACACTATTCGTAGATATCTTTACAACCTGTTAGCATGTGTACTTCACCAACCAACAATCAGTCGACACTATTCGTAGATGTCTTTACAACCTGTTAGCATGTGTACTTCACCAACCAACAATCAGTCGACACTATTCGTAGATCTCTTTACAACCTGTTAGCATGTGTACTTCACCAACCAACAATCAGTCGACACTATTCGTAGATGTCTTTACAACCTGTTAGCTTGTGTACTTCACCAACCAACAATCAGTCGACATTATTCGTAGATGTCTGTACAACCTGTTAGCATGTGTACCTCACCAACCAACAATCAGTCGACACTATTCGTAGATGTCTTTACAACCTGTTAGCATGTGTACTTCACCAACCAACAATCAGTCGACACTATTCGTAGATGTCTTTACAACCTGTTAGCATGTGTACTTCACCAACCAACAATCAGTCGACACTATTCGTAGATGTATTTACAACCTGTTAGCATGTGTACTTCACCAACCAACAATCAGTCGACACTATTCGTAGATGTCTGTACAACCTGTTAGCATGTGTACTTCACCAACCAACAATCAGTCGACACTATTCGTAGATGTCTTTACAACCTGTTAGCATGTGTACTTCACCAACCAACAATCCGTCGACACTATTCGTAGATCTCTTTACAACCTGTTAGCATGTGTACTTCACCAACCAACAATCAGTCGACACTATTCGTAGATGTCTGTACAACCTGTTAGCATGTGTACTTCACCAACCAACAATCAGTCGACACTATTCGTAGATGTCTTTACAACCTGTTAGCATGTGTACTTCACCAACCAACAATCAGTCGACACTATTCGTAGATGTCTTTACAACCTGTTAGCATGTGTACTTCACCAACCAACAATCAGTCGACACTATTCGTAGATCTCTTTACAACCTGTTAGCTTGTGTACTTCACCAACCAACAATCAGTCGACACTATTCGTAGATGTCTTTACAACCTGTTAGCATGTGTACTTCACCAACCAACAATCAGTCGACACTATTCGTAGATGTCTTTACAACCTGTTAGCATGTGTACTTCACCAACCAACAATCAGTCGACACTATTCGTAGATCTTATTACAACCTGTTAGCATGTGTACTTCACCAACCAACAATCAGTCGACACTATTCGTAAATCTCTTTACAACCTGTTAGCATGTGTACTTCACCAACCAACAATCAGTCGACACTATTCGTAGATGTCTTTACAACCTATTAGCATGTGTACTTCACCAACCAACAATCAGTCGACACTATTCGTAAATCTCTTTACAACCCTCTTTCCGTGATGCCGCCCTTTTTATCGGACAGAGGTAATTAAATCAGTTATACAATTAACCGGGGTTAAGGGTTTCCTAAATAGATTAGCCGGGGATATTATCCTTTATATTATCCTAAGTTCCTAGGTGCAATCGATCTTGAAACAGAATTATTTCGTCCTTTACATGAATTAGATCGCACGATAAAATACTACTAAAAACGCCGCCGTTATTAAAGTTCAAGTACCTGTATGTTATTGTCAATTAAATGTGTGGATTTAATCCACGGTTATGCTTCCCTTTAACCCTTTCTCACATACATACGCTCTCTGACAGTTTATGTGGGAAAAACAGAACGTTTCTTGCTGCTTGTGTTCCGTATGGGTAAGAGGAAATCAGGAAATATATAGGTAGGTGAACTGTGATATGACTAAAAATTGTTAAAAAACCCAATCAATCAAAATTTGTCTTTACTGTCAATCAGTTATGAGTCTCACCCGCATCGATCAAGTGTGTTTTCTTGTTTTTCTACTGATCGAGAGTTGTTCTGTTTGTTTTTCGTGCCGCGACTGGGGATCGAACCCGGGACACCCGATTTCAAATCCCCGACGCTAACCATTCGACCACGGCGGATTCCTGAGAGTTGTTCCGAGAGTGTGATTAAATTCATATAGGTTGTTTACCCTTCTAATACGGCTTTGAACCCTATGTCGTGCAGATAGCCCAGGTGGCTTGGGGTAATTAAATAAGAATGGCGGCCACAGTCTGACCCTTGTTTGAATCGTAAGCGACGTCTTAATTGGTCTGGATGATTGGAGTCAATGCAATTCTTGAGCTCCAGCGGGTTGGGAGATATTCTTTTCATACATTATATATTTTTTATCTCGATGTAAATATATGGTGACCAATTCCATATTTCCTTTCCGCCGCGATATAACCATAGCAGATGAAAGCTACGTAAAACCGAAAAAAACAACAACAAAGCTGTGTTTATCAGCGGTTCTATTCTAAGACCAATGTGGTCGTACAATAGACTCGCGATAACTCGCACAATGAAATTTCGAATACATCGATTAACTCGAAAACTGGTAATAATGGTATTCCCTCCCTGGCACTCAGAGTTGTGATGTCCGTATTACGACTTACTCGCCGGTGTCAGGATAAGTACTGGACGGTACATTACCCGGTAAACACCGTGATATAACAGAAAACACGGTGGAAGCGGCGTATAGCACCATACAAGCCAGCAATAAATTATTTCTAAATCTTCTGAAAACAGCGGAACAGCAGTTCGGATTGTCTAATGCGAGCAATCAAAAATGCTACTGCGCTGTTGTATCGGTGTGATTTTATAACTGGCTCGTTCTTCGTTATAAACTTATATTGACTTTTAATATCTACCTTGTTTGTCTAATGGAGAAAACGTTTATAGAATGTATATTTTGGAACGGTACTGCCGATATCTGCCTGTCTAATATTGTCGTTATGAAGTAGACCGATAGCAAAACAATACGTTTTCCATAGCAATTTTCTTTTCTTAATTCTATTTATTTTGAAAGTGACTTGTAGGCCCATGGGGCCCTGTGTTATTTATTACTGTGTACATTATTGTTTTGTTAATGCACATACACATGTCACTTTAACAAAATACTTACTTATTTACTTACTTAAACAAGTAACTAAAATATATCAAAATACGAAGCTGACTTTACATGAATGAAATTAGAATTAATCCAGTTATCATTTGAAAATATAGTTAACGTTAATTTATGGTTCTCTTTCGAGTTGTACACAGGTTGCAACACATTTGATAGAGTTTTGTTAATGGTTCCTTTTCCTGTGAACCGCCCCGTTTTAACACTGTGCACAATGCGATTTATAGCATTAAAGAAGATTAAAATTGAAAAGTAAACATTGTATGAATAAGAGATTTAATTAAAACCTTTCTAGTGAATGAAAATATGCGATGTATTAAATAGTACAGTACAAAGAAGTGAAATATGAACCCTTGGCCTGTACAATTTATGCGGTTTTGATTTCAAACATTTTCTAACGATGCATACAGACGTAATCCGATAACCAATACAATTAAAAGCTAGAAGGTATTCGCTATGAACTACTTGTTTGGCGTGGAGGACGTAACATGAGGTTTTTTTCCAACGCCGATACGAATTATGACAAATTTTGTCGTTGATTCGTAAAAAAGACTATGAAACATGCAAATTATGAAAACATAACTTGTGAACAGTTAAATACCAATAAAGTTATTGAAATTCGACAGGTGGTTTGATTGGTTGGAGGTTAATGCCGTTTTACAGTATTACAGTTTATAACGTTGACCTGTTCACCTAATACTGTCACATGTCCCTCGCATCAGTTCTCTAACTACACAGCATCTAACTACACAGCATCTAACAGCATCTAACTACACAGCATCTAACTACACAGCATCTAACAGCATCTAACTACACAGCATCTAACTACACAGCATCTAATTACACAACATCTAACTACACAGCATCTAACTACACAGCATCTAACTACACAGCATCTAACTACACAACATCTAACTACACAGCATCTAACTACACAGCATCTAACTACACAGCATCTAACTACACAACATCTAACTACACAGCATCTAACTACACAGCATCTAACTACACAGCATCTAACTACACAGCATCTAACTACACAGCATCTAACTACACAACATCTAACTACACAGCATCTAACTACACAACATCTAACTACACAGCATCTAACTACACATCATCTAACTACACAGCATTTAACTACACAGCATTTAACTACACAGCATCTAACTACACAGTATCAAACAGCATCTAACTACACAACATGTAACAGCATCTAACTACACAGCATCTAACTACACATCATCTAACTACACAGCATATAACTACATAACATATAACTACACAGCAGCTAACTACACAGCATTTAACTACACAGCATCTAACTACACAGCATTTAACTACACAACATTTAACTACACAGCATCTAACTACACAGCATCTAACTACACAGCATTTAACTACACAGCATCTAACTACACAACATCTAACTACACAGCATCTAACAGCATTTAACTACACATCATCTAACTACACAACATCTAACTACATAACATCTAACTACACAACATTTAACTACACAGCATCTAACTACACAGCATCTAACTACACAACATCTAACTACACAGCATCTAACTACACAGCATCTAACTACACAGCATCTAACAGCATTTAACTACACAGCATCTAACTACACAACATCTAACTACATAACATCTAACTACACAACATTTAACTACACAGCATTCTGTCCAATGTAGCTGATTTCCCACATAGATTTTCACATTATCGCTGAATCACGATTATCTGAAAGAACGAATGACAGAGCCTCGGGTTTCGAATTCACGACCCACTGAATCGATAGCCGCCGTTTCGGTAAGAATCTAATCTTTAGCGGCTCGATAATTAAAAGATTGAACAAACTCGTAAGAGGTGGAGAAATCGCTGCAGCGTAAATGTCAATACTGCTGAAAAGGTCTGTGAACGATGAATTTCTTATAAGTGGATTCCCAACATGGCGCCCCAGGCTGCGGGCGGGATAGCATTACGAAAAGGGCATCGATGTCAAGATAAATGATAACACTACTACCGGTATATTACCCAGGAAACTGCGTGATATGACTGAAATATTGCTGAGAGTTACGTAAAATATCATGCACTCAATCAAACAAAGAAACCTCTTTCGAAAAGGGGTACTTTTTGAATGACATAACACGCTCAGGTGGCGTACAGTATTTATTCTGTACGATTTTAACTATCTTGTTTGTAATTAAATATATCCGCTTATGACTATAAACATTTTAGTGTGGGAAAACATTTAAAATTCGGGATTATAGTGAAAGGAAAATGAAAAATTGATTGTGATTTGGGTAAAAGTGTATCAAAATCCATCATATTTTATCTTCACGTTGAGTGACACCGTCGAAATTTTTATTTGATTTTTTTTTAAATATATACAGTCGCAAATTTAAAACTGTTCAACTGAAAGGAGAACAAAATATACTTGATCTTTTTAGTTTGGACATAGGATTTAACGTGTTTGAAGCAGGACGAACGAACACGTAAGCAATTTTTTTTATATCCTTTCCCACATACAACACATCTGCAGTAGATGACTTTGAAACACGTAGACGTGTCAAAAATATTTATGGGTGAAAAATATATAATTATTGAAAACAGTTGAACAATAATTAGAAGAAACTGTTCGTCATGAGCAATTTCTTCTCCTGTCACAATGTTGTTGTTTTTCTACAAAAGTCGTCTGCTACATACGCGTCAAAGTGCGCCGGAGTTAAGCAGGAAGATTGATCTATAGCTTGGTATTTTTACGCCACTTTCAACACTGTTTCAGCTATATCACGGCGATTCCTGGGTAAGTTACCAGTTCTTCTAGTCCATTTATTCTGACCTTGCTTACACTGCTAATACAGCAATGTAAGATCGGAGCGGCCATTATTACCAGTTTTAACCCCTTCTCTTATATAGACGCTTTCTTACGCCTCTGCAGCAGACGGCTTTTTGAAAAAATAGTGACAAAAGAAGAAATTGCGCTCACAACGGGCAATTTCTCATTTTTCCACAATGAGTCATAGATTATCCATTCAATTATAGAAATGTTCTATGTTTTGACAAAATATGTTCAAAGTCGTCTGCTGCAGAATTGTCGCATGAGGGAAAGGGTTAACGTATTTGGTATGAGGAGGAAGAAAACGTAAAGATTGTGTTCTGACTTTCAGCTTTGTTAGTTATAATGTATCATGTTCGATAATAAGTTACGGTGGAGTGTCCTTGGACAATGCACAACAATTCCTAGCCAGGTATAGGTTGGTTTACCCATGGATCATGAAAAAGTGAAATGTCGCCGTGATATCTGAAATAATCTAGAAAACGGCGTAAATCAAAAAAGAATAATCATGTTATATTTACTAGATTGGTTTTCACCATGAACATACAATTTAAATAGAGAGAGCTGTTTGTATAAAGAAATCACGGAAAGCACGAATTCTTACAGATATGAAGCAATAACCTTTTGGAAACATTGTGGTTAAAGGAGACATCGCTCATAATAAGCAATTTCACCATTTGCCTTTATTTATTTAAATGAGTTTAACTCTATTTAATAATTGTATTCTCAATTTATAGAGATTATAATATGTTTGCCTTTATTTTTCCAAAGTCGCCTGCTACATATTTGATGTTGGGAAGGTTAAACTATTAGGCTACATTGTGTAGCGATATGATAGAGTGTTGCGATTTCGAGTCCTATTCGGACCAAACTCTTGTTGAATTGCCCAGTCGTGATGCTGCGGTCATGACAGAGTGCCCTTGTGCAAGGCTCATTTCGTAGCCTAGTACTGGTTCGTTAACCAAGGGATCATGAATAAGTGAACCTGTCGCCGTGATATAGCTGAAATAATGTTGAAAACGGCGTAAAACAGATTGATTACACTACAGCCATTAGCTTTGCACAACCTTACTATACCAATACACAATCATAGGACGAGTATGTAGGCGACTAGTGTTACTCAAGATTGGTAATGCGCAGGTCGCCACTTAGTAACAGGCAATAAACTTCATGCAAAGATCGTTCATTTGTAGAAGGCTGCTTGGATGTGCAGGCAGGTCTTAATTGACGCTTTTCGTAAATCCTTTCCCACTTACAGCAAATCTGCAGCAGACGACTTTGAAAATGTATACTAAACAATATGGAAAATCTCTATAATTGTTATTACTACTGTAAAAGTTGAAAACATTTTGGCAAAAGGAGAATTTGTTCGTTTAGATCTTTGTCTCAATGTTTTCAAATGTCGTCTGCTGCAAATGCGTCATAATGCGTCTATAGGTGGGAAAGGGTTAATTGACACTTCGCGTTTATAGGTTACGCTCGGCGCATATGTCTTAATTCCGTTTAAACCAACGGTCCCAGGTTCGAATCACATTATAAGCGAATTCTGCCTTTGTGATTTTTACACGCAAACGGCACGAGTACTGGTTTAGTTTCGAAGAATCAGCCATCGAGCGTTATTGATATACATGTATATCTGGAATACATAAGTTGCAACTAGGTCTGTTTTCTACGGACGTTTCTAACACGTTTTTTTTAACTTTCAAAGGGGGTAAATGCAACACTTTTAAAGTAATTGCGAAATGAAGAGCGTGCTAAATAGCGAAATACGGCTGTACATTGTAAGGACGTGTGAATAAATACACAATTTGATTGGGGTCACACTAGTTCAGATAGGATTTTCTCAGGGATTTTGTTCAGTATTATTATAAGTAAAGCACTTAACATTTTAGGAGTGAAATATGGTCAAGTCTCTCGAAACGTAAGTAGTCTATTCAGATTTACCCTATTTTCTAAAGAATTATTTAACATTTGAAATATTAGGGCAAATATATATACAGTCGACAATCATTGTAAACGAAGAAATTGTTATATATGAGCAATCTCTCATTTTGTCTTAGTTTGGTTAAAAGTCGTCTGCTACAGATGCATCAAAAAGCGTCTGTATGTTGGAAAAGGTCTGTATGTCAGAAAACGTCTGTATGTCGGAAAGCGTCTGTATGTCGGAAAGCGTCTGTATGTCGGAAAGCATTTGTATGTCGGAAAGCGTATGTATGTCATAAAGCGTTTGTATGTCGGAAAGCGTCTCTATGTCGGAAATCATGTGTATGTCGGAAAGCGTATGTATGTCGGAAGCGTATGTATGTCGGAAATCATTTGTATGTCGGAAAGCGTATGTATGTCGGAAAGTGTATGTATGTTGGAAAGTGTCTGTATGTCGGAAGGTGTATGTATGTCGGAAAGTGTATGTATGTCGAAAAGTGTCTGTATGTCGGAAGGTGTATGTATGTCGGAAAGCGTCTCTATGTCGGAAATCATTTGTATGTCGGAAATCATGTATATGTCGGAAAGCGTCTCTATGTCGGAAAGCGTCTCTATGTCGGAAATCATTTGTATGTCGGAAAGCGTCTGTATGTCGGAAAGCGTCTGTTTGTCGGAAAGTGTCTGTATGTCGAAAAGTGTCTGTATGTCGGAAAGCGTATGTATGTCGGAAAGTGTCTGTATGTCAGAAAGCGTCTGTATGTCTGAAAGCGTCTATGTCTGAAAGCGTCTGTATGTCGGAAAGTGTCTATGTCTGAAAGCGTCTGTATGTCTGAAAGCGTCTGTATGTCTGAAAGCGTCTGTATGTCGGAAAGCGTATGTATGTCGGAAAGCGTCTGTATGTCTGAAAGCGTCTGTATGTCGGAAAGCGTCTATGTCTGAAAGCGTCTGTATGTGGGAAAGCGTCTGTATGTGGGAAAGCGTCTGTATGTGGGAAATCGTCTGTATGTGGGAAAGCGTCTGTATGTGGGAAAGCGTCTGTATGTGGGAAAGCGTCTGTATGTGGGAAAGCGTAAGGCTGTATGTTGGAAAGCGTCTGTATGTGGGAAAGCGTCTGGCTGTATGTTGGAAAGCGTCTGTATGTGGGAAAGCGTCTGTATGTGGGAAAGCGTCTGTATGTGAGAAAGCGTCTGTATGTGGGAAAGCGTCTGTATGTGGGAAAGCGTCTGTCTGTGGGAAAGCGTCTGTATGTGGGAAAGCGTCTGTATGTGGGAAAGCGTCTGTATGTGGGAAAGCGTCTGTATGTGGGAAAGCGTCTGTATGTGTGAAAGCGTCTGTATGTGGGAAAGCGTCTATGTCTGAAAGCGTCTGTATGTGGGAAAGCGTCTGTATGTGGGAAAGCGTCTGTATGTGGGAAAGCGTCTGTATGTGGGAAAGCGTATGTATGTGGGAAAGCGTCTGTATGTGGGAAAGCGTCTGTATGTGGGAAAGCGTCTGTATGTGGGAAAGCGTCTGTATGTGGGAAAGCGTCTGTATGTTGGAAAGCATCTGTATGTGGGAAAGCGTCTGTATGTGGGAAAGCGTCTGTATGTGGGAAAGCGTCTGTATGTGGGAAAGCGTCTGTATGTGGGAAAGCGTCTGTATGTGGGAAAGCGTCTGTATGTGGGAAAGCGTCTGTATGTGGGAAAGCGTCTGTTTGTGGGAAAGCGTCTGTATGTGGGAAAGCGTCTGTATGTGGGAAAGCGTCTGTATGTGGGAAAGCGTCTGTATGTGGGAAAGCGTCTGTATGTTGGAAAGCGTCTGTATGTGGGAAAGCGTCTGTCTGTGGGAAAGCGTCTGTATGTGGGAAAGCGTCTGTATGTGGGAAAGCGTCTGTTTGTGGGAAAGCGTCTGTATGTGGGAAAGCGTCTGTATGTGGGAAAGCGTCTGTATTTGGGAAAGCGTCTGTATGTCTGAAAGCGTCTGTATGTGGGAAAGCGTCTGTCTGTGGGAAAGCGTCTGTATGTGGGAAAGCGTCTATGTCTGAAAGCGTCTGTATGTGGGAAAGCGTCTGTATGTGGGAAAGCGTCTGTCTGTGGGAAAGCGTCTGTATGTTGGAAAGCGTCTGTATGTGGGAAAGCGTCTGTCTGTGGGAAAGCGTCTGTATGTGGGAAAGCGTCTGTATATGGGAAAGCGTCTGTTTGTGGGAAAGCGTCTGTATGTGGGAAAGCGTCTGTATGTGGGAAAGCGTCTGTATTTGGGAAAGCGTCTGTATGTCTGAAAGCGTCTGTATGTGGGAAAGCGTCTGTCTGTGGGAAAGCGTCTGTATGTGGGAAAGCGTCTATGTCTGAAAGCGTCTGTATGTGGGAAAGCGTCTGTATGTGGGAAAGCGTCTGTATGTGGGAAAGCGTATGTATGTGGGAAAGCGTCTGTATGTGGGAAAGCGTCTGTCTGTATGTGGGAAAGCGTCTGTATGTGGGAAAGCGTCTGTATGTGGGAAAGCGTCTGTATGTGGGAAAGCGTATGTATGTGGGAAAGCGTCTGTATGTGGGAAAGCGTCTGTATGTGGGAAAGCGTCTGTATGTGGGAAAGCGTCTGTATGTTGGAAAGCGTCTGTATGTCGGAAAGCGTCTGTATGTGGGGAAGCGTCTGTATGTGGGAAAGCGTCTGTATGTGGGAAAGCGTATGTATGTGTGAAAGCGTCTGTCTGTATGTGGGAAAGCGTCTGTATGTGGGAAAGCGTATGTATGTGTGAAAGCGTATGTATGTGGGAAAGCGTCTGTATGTGGGAAAGCGTCTGTATGTGGGAAAGCGTCTGTATGTGGGAAAGCGTCTGTATGTGGGAAAGCGTCTGTATGTGGGAAAGCGTCTGTATGTGGGGAAGCGTCTGTATGTGGGGAAGCGTCTGTATGTGGGAAAGCGTCTGTATGTGGGAAAGCGTCTGTATGTGGGAAAGCGTCTGTATGTTGGAAAGCGTCTGTATGTCGGAAAGCGTCTGTATGTGGGGAAGCGTCTGTATGTGGGAAAGCGTCTGTATGTGGGAAAGCGTATGTATGTGTGAAAGCGTCTGTCTGTATGTGGGAAAGCGTCTGTATGTGGGAAAGCGTATGTATGTGTGAAAGCGTCTGTATGTCGGAAAGCGTCTGTATGTGGGAAAGCGTCTGTATGTGGGAAAGCGTCTGTATGTGGGAAATCGTCTGTCTGTATGTGGGAAAGCGTCTGTATGTGGGAAAGCGTATGTATGTGTGAAAGCGTCTGTATGTCGGAAATCGTCTGTATGTGGGAAAGCGTCTGTATGTGGGAAAGCGTCTGTATGTGGGAAAGCGTCTGTATGTGGGAAATCGTCTGTATGTGGGAAAGCGTCTGTATGTGGGAAAGCGTCTGTATGTTGGAAAGCGTCTGTATGTCGGAAAGCGTCTGTATGTCGGAAAGCGTCTGTATGTCGGAAAGCGTCTGTATGTGGGAAAGCGTCTGTCTGTGGGAAAGCGTCTGTATGTGGGAAAGCGTCTGTATGCGGGAAAGCGTCTGTCTGTATGTGGGAAAGCGTCTGTCTGTATGTGGGAAAGCGTCTGTCTGTATGTGGGAAAGCGTCTGTATGTGGGAAAGCGTCTGTATGTGGGAAAGCGTCTGTATGTGGGAAAGCGTCTGTATGTGGGAAAGCGTCTGTATGTGGGAAAGCGTATGTATGTGGGAAAGCGTCTGTATGTGGGAAAGCGTCTGTCTGTATGTGGGAACGCGTCTGTATGTGGGAAAGCCTCTGTATGTGGGAAAGCGTCTGTCTGTATGTGGGAAAGCGTCTGTATGTCGGAAAGCGTCTGTCTGTATGTGGGAAAGCGTCTGTATGTTGGAAAGCGTCTGTATGTGGGAAAGCGTCTGTATGTCAGGAAATGTCAAGGATCACGAATAAGTGAACTTTCGCCGTGATATAACTGAAATAATGTTGAAAGTGGCGTAAAACCCCCAATAAAACAAATCTATCACTGACCGGGTCATTCTAAATACTTGCTTGTGTCAGGATAAATTAAACAGTAGTACTAATAACTTACCAAAGAAACGCTCTGATATAACTGGAAAAAGTGTTGTAAAACGGAGTTAAACCAAAATAAAGAAATCGTTCCTTAGGAACGAAAAGGGTGTCGATGGAGTCCTGCTTACAAAGGATGTATTAGCTAGATAATCAGATAGTTATGAATAATTTAGTCACACTTGTGGTAGTAAATTATGTCTATCATTTGTTAATAGCCAAACACAGGACCGAGAAGCGAACGTGTCTGTCATAAATCAAAACCGTGTCAATAGCTTGAATTAATTTGAATTGCCGAATTTTGAGAAAGTTCACGACCAAGTCATTTATTACAAATGTCTATGGCATAATATTTGCGTGACAAAAGCTCTATTTAATAATGTTTCATACAAGTTTTCTCGTTTGTAGTTCGCTTGAGAGTTCGCGATTTAGGTAGGCACTGGTTCTCCATGCCTGTATAAAACATTGCGGGAAAGATAAACATTTCTCAAAATTTTCAGATTCTAATTGATGGTGATTCTTCAATATATACAGTAAATTAACATTTATACATATAGACGTTTTTTTGGCGAATATGTAGCAGTCAAATTTCAAACGGATAAATTGTTTTTAATTATCCACTTTTCACATTCTTCGAAAAACGATACAGTACACTTTATTCAGCTCCATTCAATAATTTATTCCTTTATTTATTCAGTCGAGATCTTCCGTAGTTTTTGCCTGTACGTTTTCAACTCCGTTTGCTTTAATATGTAGGGAAAATGTTTTTGTAAAACCATGAATAATTAAATGTATTCATTACGTGGATAATCTTTTATAAAGCATTTGTTAAATGAACCTTTTCCCCCATACATAACTTGCGGCAGCAGACGATTTGGGAAAAATATAATATAATTGGAAATCTCATTGAAAAAAGGAAATTTTATTATTGCAAATATTTAAAAAGCATTGTCGTTAAAGGAGATATTGCTGTTAATGAGCAATTCTTTTGACTACAAAGTTTTCATAAGTCGTGTGGTGCTGATCAGTGAAAAAAGCGTCTACATATGGGGAAAAAAGGAAAATGCAGATAGAATAAGAAACTTTTAACTCTTTCAGCGCCAAAGGTAATATTAAGGTTTTTGCAAACAATACTGTTTCAGGTGAAATCAGCATTGTTCGCCTTTTGTTTATAAAAATAGTCCTGTTATTACATGCGAAATGGAGACGAGCGGTTTTAAACATGGACGAGTCTACTTTAAACAATTCGGCGCTGAAAGAGTTAAGATATGATCTTAAAGTGAAGATGATTAATTTAGGTTTTACCAATTCACACACATATAGGTGCATTGAGACGCAGTTGAACACATGCTTTAGAACATCAAGAATTTCGTATGTATGGTGTTTTGCGCCGCTTTTAACTCTTTCAGCGCCAATGGCAATATTGAGGTTTTTGCAAACAATACAGATTCGGATGAGTCAGCTCGTAAAGAGCTAGCTGCCTCACCTGAACTCCGTATTGTTTGTCTTTTAGTTATCATAATATTCAAAAACTCTTAAAACATGCGAAAATGAGACTCCCGATCTTGACCATGGAAGAGTCCAATTTAAACAATTTGGCGCTGAAAGAGTTAAACCATAGTTCGCCTATATCACGGCGTTTCCAGAAACAACGCCATACAAATACAATTCTTGCATTTTCTCAATCTTGTGCTAATCACAGAATAATAGATAGACGATTATTTGACTTGTTTCTAAATCGAAGTCCACAAACATGAATGATAGTTGCTAAACAAATACTGCAGATTCGCATCCATGATCCATGGTCCATGGTCCATGATCCTGTTCAATTGACACACGTACCGCCAACGCCGCGTTATATAATTATATTAGCAAACAATATTTCGATTAATTGATTGGTTGGGGTTTAAGGCCTCTTTCAACAATGGTCAGTCATATCGCAGCGGCTAGTCCACCTACCTATGTGTCTGCTGGCTTCCGTACACTCGTACTCCACACAACAGCAGTCTTTCCAATCTTTCCAAGCAACTGGCAGCTTTTCCACATATGCCGTTGCTGGAAGACGAATAGCGCTTGTCACCCTGACTTCAATACTTCGGATAAAAAAATATTCTGACGCTATTTATTTTCGAAGTTGATATGTCTTTTGAACGCACGAAAGGATCCATTTTACGTATATGTTTTACAGACACACTTGTCAGTGCACACTATTGGGAACATTAATCGCAGACAGGCGCATACATAATTCGGTTCACTGCACGTGATATATATAAGGAGTTTTTTGTTTAGTCTATTGTATTGTATGTTGGCGGGAAAAGTAAGCTCGTGGGAAGCAGGTTTTGTGTACTGTAGACATGGTTGGTGATCATTCGAGGAGTAAACATCCAACTGTACAGACCGTTATCAAATTTCTAAAATCTGATTTCTAAAAGATTTCAATGCAGATTGCGTATTAAGAGTTCTGACATATTCTTTTCGTGCAATGCGCTTACAGGAAAGCAATGCTAGGAGTCGAGAGTTTTAATCCAAATTCAATGACTATTAATCGATTTTGATATATCAATTCCAAACATATATAGTACTTAGTTAATTCATTATAATATAAGCGAATTCAATTATGAATCAAGTTCATTTAATCCGTTACATCTGGAAATACGTTTCGTTTTTATCACGCTTTAATTACATCATAGTGTGTTTTTAAGAGAAACGAATTGAATAATGTCGGAGGGCGGAGGAGGCGCCATAAACTGATCAGAAGATTGATCTTTCCCCCAACTCCCCCCTGTTCAATAAGAAACACGACAGGTTAGGGCGGGGTGGCCCGCTCGCAGTTCCTGATTTCACTTTTCGTCATTCAACAAATCTTCCATTCCCACTACTACTTTAGTAGTAGCTATTATATATATTGGGAGCATTATGCTTTACAATCTGAGAGTTGTTTGAATGTACGAACAGAGTTATGTTTTGTTGTCATTAAACATGTTACTTGTACTATGCAGAACAGCACAAATAAACGGCTGGACTTAGTTCCTCTAGCCTAAAGTGTATATGGTGTTGTTATATAATTATGTATTAAACGCAAGTATATAATTGATTTATGTTCGTTTGAAAGCATTGAATTAGAACATAATGTTCGTAAATGACGCGTTTATCTTCCAGTGCAGTGACCAGATTACTGGTAACGCTTATCCGCGGTGACTAATTCTTAAACCGACGCATTTTGACGCCTCTGCAGCAGCCGCATCGTGATATAAGGAGAAATTACTTATAATTAGCAATTTCACCATTTGTCACAACGTTTTCAACTCTTTTTGATAATCATACTTTTATTTATAGAGCTTTTCCACATGTATGTAAAAGATGTTACCAAAGACTTTTTCTGTGAAATTATTGTATGTGGGAAAGGGTTAAGCCGTGATATAGATATACCGCCTTGAAGTGTCAAGGTATATTTAATCTGCTGTTTATAAAGTTTGGATTATCTTTCCTCTTTAATGTCCTATTAATTGGCCACACACAGTTGTTATTGCAGTTGACATATATACGATCGCACATAAAACAGTTTGACACATCAAACAATAGAGAACGAATACAACGAAGAAATCTCAGATGCTTCTGCAATCGTCCTCGTAATCTGCACACGTTACTCCAAGTGCGACGAAACGTTCGATTCACAACAGAAATACATGTATACATCTATTTCTCCAATAAAAGTTTAAAATCTTGAAAATATTGAAGTTTTCTAGTTCCTTATGTGGGGGGGGGAGGGGGTGTAAGTTTGAATATTTTCTCGTGACGGGAGGTCGTAAATCAAATACATATGTCATTATGTGGTCAGTCAGTCATGAACCACTTGTAGACATATTATGACGCATCTGAAGCAGATGATTTAAAAAAAAAAACATTGTGACAAAAGATGACATTGCTCATAATGAGTAGTTTTTCATTTTGTCCTCATTGTTTAAATCTATTTCCAATAATTATACTTTCATTTATATCTATTTTTCCTAAATGTTCATATTACTTTTAATTGGCCTCGGGCGAGCGTATACATTATTTGGCCTACGGTCCTCGAAAAAAGGGAGGTATACATTATGCCTTTGTGAAGGTTTGTTGGACTCGCGATAACTCGAACATGTGATATTTCGAATATTTCGTTAACTCATACATTTCCCAATAGCGGATGTGTCTTTGGAAAACATCGTAGGATCAGTTTTAATTGCTCAAACGAGCAATCAAAACCGCTGATGTGCTGTTTTCCGGTTATCAAAGGATAGTTTTTTACAATACATATTTTTGAAAGTGTAGTTGAAAGTAAAGCTTCATTAACATAAATGAATTTAGCATACCTCGCGGGTTCCCTCGAATATGTCGATAACTCGAAGTAATTTAAGGGTTCCTTTCGACCCTTAAGACAAACCAAGCAGAGAAGCATCTACACATGTATACTCTCCGATTTGCCCACATCACTTCATGAACATTGCAGTTTGATTATCCTTACTGGGGATTTAAATTGTGTTCACAAAAGATAAAGTGAATACAATTAAACAAGCACATATGACAATTTATTGTCAAATACATTTGTTCCCTGGTATAATGCAGCTAAATGCAAATGAAATATTAAGGGAAACAAATGAAGCAAAGTGAAAATGAAAACAAGTAGACTATGTTAGCGTGCCAAGGTGGGACATGAAATATAAACGTAATTATGTGGTCAGTCAGTCATAAAGACATCTATTGTTATTAATTGATACGTCGCGTGCGTAATTACGTGTTTACGGGCGTAAACTACACCGCCCCTAATTGTCAATTGTTATTGTATTATATAGAGTACCTGTCAACTTAATGTTGGTGTTTGCTTGTTTGCTTAAATAGCGTTTTATCCTGCTTTCAACATTATTTCAGATAAATATCACGACATTTCCTGGGTAATTTGCGTATATGCCAGTACTTCCGATATGTACACACAAACAAAGCGTGTTGCGATTTGAAGTCATATCGCATCTGCGTACAGTGAGCATTCTGGTGAACCTGTGTACATACATCTCGGTCAAATTACGCCAAATATAACCGCTGCCAACTAGTCCCTTAACCCTTTCCCTCATTCGACAATTCCGCAGCAGACGACTTTGAACATATTTTGTAAAAAAGTAAAAAATCTCTATAATTGAATGGATAACCTATGACTAAAAGTGAAAAACATTGTGGCAAAAGGAGAAATTGCACGTTATGTGCAATTTCTTCTTTTGTCACTATGTTTTCAAATAGCCGTCTGCTGTAGAGGCGTCAGAAAGCGTCTATATGAGGGAAAGGTTTAACAACCTTTGTTTGCGTAGAAATGATTGTCTACAAGCACCAGAATGCATTGAATGTATGACATTGAGTTAAAATTCATTGTAAATATGTATAGGATGCACTCGAAAGGATTTATCTGATAATGTTTAGTAATTTTACCTTGTGTGAAAGTGAAAGGAGAGAATATGAAACACCAGTTTCGTCCCAGCCCGATATTGTCCGAAATGAAGGTTACCACCTCTATCTTTGATAATACTTGGCCCCCGTTTTCTTTGTACTATTTCAATGCTGAGAGGTCACTCTTTTTTTTAAATGATATATGATGTTCTACCGGTAAAACATTCAACAAGTGTGACAATTGAGGATCGAGACTGGTTGATTTACATGGAAACAAAGTAGACATTTATTTGGTGTATTTTGACCTGTGTATTTGTTAAAACGAGCAACTTCTCCTTTGGTCACACCTCTTTTCAACAAACATACACATATATGTATTATGTGAGTCGTTATACATTATTTTAAACACAATTTGCGAAAAGTATAGATCAACATCAGTCTGCTCATTCGTGTAGTCTTATCTCAATTTAAACATTATTTATTTTACATCGATTGCGAAGCAAGCTTTCAGTTTATATTAATCACGCTCGATGTCTGCTTCCTGGAGACTAAACCAGTACTCGCGCCGTTTGTGTGAAAAAATCCCAAAGTCAGGACCCGCTCATCACGTGACTCGAACGACGCTCTACCTCTGCACCACTGTCTTCCTAGTCTTATCTTGAAGAACTAAATTGATCCAGGCTCATTCATCAATACGTACGAATGACTTTTCTATGTTTCACCTGTAGGAACTAGTAATCAAAAGTCAATGATGATTCACCTTGACGGAAATGAGAGGGTTTATGTCGCGTGATAAATAACATCCTGACATTGCTTAACCCTTTCCCTCATATAGACGCTTTCTGACGCCTCTACAGCAGACGGCTTTTAGAATACATAGTGACAAAAGAAGAAATTGCTCAAAACGAGCATTTTCTCCTTTTGCCACAATGTTTTCCACTTTTAGTCATAGGTTATCCATTCAATTATAGATATTTTCTACTTTTTGACAAAATACATTCAAAGTCGTCTGCTGCAGAATTGTCGTATGAGGGAAACGGTTAAGATGTCAACTCGGAAGTTTCCCCTCATTAGTATATTGCACGTCGGATGAGTTGGTTAATATACTAGAAGTTTGTTTTGAGAAAAAGTTCATCAATGAATTGAGGTTACAAACAGTGTCAACCCTTTCTTACGAGAAGACTCAAGTATTAGTTGGTTGATATACTAGAAACTTGTTTTGAGAAAAAGTTTATCAATGAATTGAGGTTACAAACAGTGTCAACCCTTTCTTACGAGAAGACTCAAGTATTAGTTGGTTGATATACTAGAAACTTGTTTTGAGAAAAAGTTTATCAATGAATTGAGGTTACAAACAGTGTCAACCCTTTCTTACGAGAAGACTCAAGTATTAGTTGGTTGATATACTAGAAACTTGTTTTGAGAAAAAGTTTATCAATGAATTGTGGTTATGAAGTGTTTAACCCTTTCCTACGTAAAGAAGCATTTTAACGCATGTGCGGCAGGCGACCGCTGAAATCATTGTGACAAAAGGTAACAATCGATGAATACGAGCAATTTCGCATTATCTATCTATCTATCTATTAGTAATTATACTTTAAAATATATATATATGCTGAATATACAGTCAAACCTGTGCAAAAGACCACCTTTGTTTAACATTTCCCTGTCTATAGCAACCACACTTTTACTTTCCAAATGAGTCATAGTCTGCATAAATTACCATGTAATTAGAGACCACATGTGAACGAAGATCAGATTGATCTCTTTCAATGAGTGGTCTTTAAAGACAGGTTCGACTATAATTGTTAAATTAACATTGTACACATGTTTTCTTGTGTTAAGTTTTGTATTAACATGTATGCTATAATTGTCAGATGCATGTAACTAATAACTTCGTACAGTTTACGTTACGAATCAAGAATCGTGTATCTTGAATCTTTAATTTATAAATATTTTCATATATGTATATATATTCCTAGATGTATTCAAAGTCAAATGCGACAGATTTGTTGTATGTGGGAAAGGGTTAAATAAAGTAAGAACTGGTTGTTTAATAGACACAACTAGATGCAAAGTAGATTGTGTATGTATAGTTGCTGTACTTTGGAAAGGGTTTGTTTAATTGACAGGCCTAGATGCGAAGTGAATTGTGTTCATTCAGTCTAATAATTCCGTGAAGTTTACCTAACATGTGTGTTCACACTATTATAATTAACTGGTTTTCACGTATTAAGCAAAGCGTGCTATTATAGCAAAGTAATTGTTGATACATACCGTTACTGGAACGTACACGTGAACATTTATGAAGTTTTATGTTCGGGTGCAGCAGTCTGAATAATGAAGTCAGACGTCCGCGGTTAAATTATACAATATACTGTAAAGAGGATCATGACAAATGCATAACGGTATGTAATAAGTAATTGCATATCTCGTATATGAAGTAGATGATGATACTGCTGAGCTGTTCACGCTGTCTAAACTGAGCATTGTTCACTGGTGGATTTAATAGTGAATGCTTAACAGCGTTGCAAGTTCAACCAATGCAGTGGTCTGAATGACGAAGTGAGACTTTCGTGTTTAAGTTATTTTCACAATACATTGTACAGAGGATCATAACAAATACATACGGTTTGTAATGAGTGAATTCATATCTCGTTTATCACAGAGAGGGTAATACTTCTGATATGAGTGTAATGTGCACTGGAGGATTTAATAGTGACTGCTAAACATCGTTGCAAGTTCAACCAATGCAGAGGTCAGAATAACGAAGTCAGACGTCCGCGGTTAAATTATACAATATACTGTAAAGAAGATCATGACAAATGCATAACAGTATATAATTAGTTATTGCATATCTCGTATATGAAGTAGATGATGATACTGCTGAGCTGTTCACGCTGTCTAAACTGAGCACTGTACACTGGTGGATTTAATAGTAAATGCTTAACATCGTTGCAAGTTCAACCAATGCAGTGGTCAGAATAACGAAGTGAGACGTTCGATGTTAAGTTATTTCCACAATACATTGTAAAGAGGATCATAACAACTACATAAGGTATGTAATTAGTGAATTCATAACTTGTGTATCACAGATAGGGTAATTCTGCTGATGTGAGTGTACTGGAGGATTTAATAGTAAATGCTTAACATCGGTGCAAGTTCAACCAATGCAGTGGCCTGAATAACGAAGTGAGTCTTTCGTGTTTGAGTTATTTTCACAATACATTGTACAGAGGATCATAACACATATATAAGGTATGTAATTAGTTATTTAATATCTGTTATGTCAAAGCTAGACAAATACTGCTGAGTGTTTCGCGTATTCAGAACTGTGCACTTTGGATTTTCTTTTGAATGCTATACATCGATGCAGTGGTCCGATTAACGAAGTTCGGTTAAATCATGTTCACAGCTTATTGTCAAGAGGAACATTACACAAACATAAGGTATGCAATAAGTGTATTCATATCTCGTTTATCAAGTATAGGATAATACAATACACTGTAAATAGGAGCACGGCAAGTGTATAAGGTATGTTAGTTAATTAATATCTGTTATATCAGAGCTAGAGAAATACTGATGACTGTTTCACGTAGTCAGAACTGTGCACTGTTGGGTTTACGTTTAAATGCTATACATCGATGCAGTGGTCCGATTAAAGAAGTTCGGTTAAATCATTTTCACAACTCATGGTCGGGAGGAACATACAAAACCCATAAGGTATGTAATTAGTGTATTATTATCTTGTATATCAAGTATAGGATGATACTGTTGAGCTGTTCGAATAGTCTAAACTGAGCATTGTTCACGGGTGGATTTAATTCTGAATGCTTAACATCGATGCAAGTTCAACCAATGCAGTGGTCCGAATAACGAAGTGAGACGTTCTCGTTTAAGTTATGTTCACAACACATTATTAAGAGGATCATAACAAATACATAAGGTATGTTATTAGGGAATTTGTATCTCGTATATCAAAGCAATGATAATATTGTTGAGTGTTTCGCGTAGTCAGAACTGATCACTGGTGGATTTAATATTAAATTTAACATCGATGCAAATTAAACCAATACAATGGTCCGAAAAACGAGGTACCGTTAAACTATTTCACAATACACTCTAAAGTGTACCATAAAAAATACATACGGTATGTAATTAGTGAATTCATATCTCGTATATCAAAGATAGATTAATACTTCCGACTGTGGACTGGTGGATTTAATATTGATTGCTAAACATCGATGAGAGAACAACGAATGCAGTGGTCCGAATAACGAAGTGAGACGTTAGCGGTTAAGTTACGTTTACAATACATTGTCAAAAAGAACATTACAAATACATAAGGTATGCAATTAGTGTATTCATGTCTCGACATCAAAGATAGGATAAAACTGCTGAGTGTTTCACGTTGTCAGAAATGTGTTCTGGTAGATTTAATATTGAATACTTAACATCGGTGCAAGTTCAACCAATGCAGCGGTCCAACTACCGATGTGATACGTTCGCGTTTAAATTATTTTCACACCACATTGTCAAGAGGATCATTACAAATACATAAGGTATGCAATTAATGTATTCATATGTCGTCGTATATCAAAGATAGATTAATACTTCCGATTGTGCACTGTTGGATTTACTATTGAATACTAAACATCGATGAAAGAAAAACCAATGCAGTTGTCCGATTAACGATGTGAGACGATCGCGGTTAAGTTATTTTCACAATACATTGTCAAGAGGATCATTACAAATACATACGGTATATAATTAGTTAATTCATATCTCGTATATCAAAGATACGATAATACTGCTTTTTTTTTTTTGCGGTGTCATAACTGTGCAACGATGGATATACTATGGATTTAAGATTTCTGTGTAAGTAGAACCACTGTTATTTTATCTGGTTCCAAAACTGTATCACTATTTTCATTGCTCAGACTTGTGTTCAAGTATCTGATTGGTCAGAACGATTTTATTCTTGAAATTGATTAACCGTATCCCACACGAATCATATTTGAAAACGATTTCATTCTTGAAATTGATTAACCGTTTCCCACACGAATCATATTTGAAAACGATTTCATTCTTGGAATTGATTAACCGTTTCCCAGACGAAGCATGAATATCTGCAGCAGACATCTTTGAAAATATCTTGACAAAATTAAGGAATGTCTGAATAATTGCAAGTTTAAATTATTGCATAGAGTTGAACACATTTTGTCAAAAGGAGGAACTCCTCATTATGAGCCATTTTTTTCTATTTCCTCATTTTTTTCTACTTCGTCATTGTTTTCAAAAGTCGTCTGCTTGATATGCTTCAAAATACGTCTGCAGGTGGGAAAGGGCTACTCACTAAACATATTTGGAGTATACAGCTAATGTCTGAGCGCAGTGAACGTTTTCAGAATGTAATAGTTACGAGGCATATTTATAATTAAAGGTATTAAATTATGTCATTTTAAAATGAAACGACATAATAATTTAGTAGCAGCTTAGAGTTCGCAAATTTTGCGATTAATGTAACTGTAATGTTGGAGCATCCATGGCATCGGAGCCGAGTGTACACTGTTTGTATACATGTTCTAAAAACGTTCTTAACGATTTTAATTTCCCTGAAATCAGCTCATATTTCTAGCTTTTTCTTCTTCTCTTTTTGAAGAAATATTCTATTTTATTAATTGTCCTTTGTACATAGTAATTCACTTTCCAGTCGCGTAGAATACATTTGTCTTAATGTTGACGTCACTCTGTGTTCGACAACATGTCTGTCTGTATGTCTGTACATGTATATTGTTTACGACATAAATAACCTACGTCTTACTAAGTCTGCGTTGAATGAAGACCCATGCGAGCACGTGTATCTGCGTACAGTGAAGCTTCAGAAGAGCTTGTGCATCCATACAGTCTCACCAGAGCGTTTACCGTAAGTAATACATATGAGCCGTTCCACGAGAAAACCAACATTATGGACTCTGCGTACTGTATCGACCGGGATTAGCCTATGCATGCCGCGCGGGCTAAGTCGGACAAACACTTTTCTTTTTCTGTGGATTTTCTATTTCAGGAATCATTCCTCTATACCTCTATTCCCCTGAGACGGAATGTGTTGGCCATGATGAGCCTGCGCGGGCTGCGCTGCTGATCTGGGTCGATACATTACGCAGAGTCCATAATGTTGGTTTTCACGTGGAACGGCTCAATTATATACACTTTGAAAACACAATCTTACAAAAATGGAGGACTGGCTTCACTAGTTTGTTACAAATATTGACGAGGGACGACGGACTACCACATTTCATACGATCCTAGGGGTCACCTGAGGCCCTCAGAATCGTAGAAATTGTCTACGGTTGTTTATGGATAAACCCACGACCATCGTATGTATGTCCTGTCGTTTGGTAATCATACGACTATAATTGTTATTGTACGGCAGAGAACTGAGACTGAGCTGCTGGCGGGACCTCTTGTAGGCCCAAGTCTATATCGTACGACATTCGTAGAATTGTCATAGAACATGTTGTACGACTACGGCAATGCTATTGGCAATACAGCAATCGTAGTTGGGCTCATACATTTGTTATAGGGGCATTGTGTACGACTTGATCTCGACAGCCTTGAGCTATTTTCCCACATCAGTCGTATAACACATGTTTTGCATGGTGAACGCTACTACGCAAGTTTCAAATCTTGATCAGCCATGGACGAGTGATTAGCGTCGGGAATCTGTAATCGGGCGTCCCGGGTTCGATCTTCGCACGAGGTGGTAAAAGTGAAGTGTCCATGGACAAGGCATATTTCCTAGACTAATGATGGGTTGGTAATCCAGAGATCATGAATTATTACATGAACAGAACAGAACATAATTTTATTGATTTGATCTAAAATACAGATCATCATCTTACATACATATTAACATAACATAACATACGTGAATGTGTAAAAAATACAAAATTACAGTACACAAAAAGTAAATATTAATCCTTAGCGTTGGGGATTTGTAATTGGGCGTCCCAGGCTCGATCCCCAATCGAGGCGGTCCTACTAAATATATAGTGCCATTGGACAAGTTCCTAGCGTAGTACTGTGAACTGTCGCAGTTATATAATTGATATAATGTTGAAAACGGCTTACACACCCAATATAACAAACTGTTCACTCGTAGTCCTTTAAAATTGTTCGAAAAAAAACCACGAAATCGTATGTTTTATGAATAAGGGGACATGCAGACAACGATATAATACTGAATGCCAACTCTTTTTTAAACAATTTAACGTCTTAAACTATAAGTGGCTGATTCATTCACCCTTTCTCCCATACAGACGCTTTCTGAAGTATCTGCTGCAGGCTACTTTTGAAAACATTGTGACAAAGGAAGATATCGCTCGTGATTAGCATCATCCCCTTTTCCTACAATGTTTTCAGCTTTTTTCAGTACTCGTTCTTTCATATATATATATTTTCCATATTTTCGACCCAATGTTTACAAAGGCGTCTGGTACAAATGAGTTATCATGCGGACAAGGGTTAAATATCTTTTACAAAATCATTTAACCGAATTATAGAAATCCCAGCCCCAAAGTCTTTATTCACACGCAGAAGTGATTTAAATTCTCGTTTTCATCTATAGTCTAATTGAGTTTCGTTCTCCAGGCGTGAAATAAGCGTGAAGAGATAGGCAGATTAACCTGCTCCCACATACAGAGGCATTTTAACACATGATGCAGTAGAATAATTTTAAAAATATCATGGTAAAATATTTTTTTCATTTTTGTTAACGCATTGTGCATCTGTAGTGGATACTTTTGAAAATAATGTTGAAAAAAGGCGCACTTGCTCAACATAGGGGGGTACAATCCCTACCCGATGAAGACGTCTTTAGATACATTTGTAACAGACGAATTTAGACAACATATTCGGAAGTTGAGAAATTGCTCAAGAAGAAAAAGTTATGCTTTTCCAACAATGTTTTCTAGTTCTGTATTGAAACTCTAAAATACATGAATTTCGATATATGTATTCCAGGGGTGTGAACATGTAGATTGGGCAATAGCTTTGACTATTTAAATTAAAATTTAAAACCAATGGGGCATGCTT